>JAKLMY010000358.1:0-27293 GCA_022814645.1 Ganoderma meredithae | reverse complement strand
AGCAAATCCAGCCCGCTGATCACCTTCACATCCGCTCGCGGATCAAGCGCACCAGCGTCCTCCGTCCAGATCCGCTTCGTTGCGTTCACGAAGCGAGTACGCTGCACTGTAGCGCCAAGAAGCGAATCGAGCTGTATGCCAAGATCGCGGCCACTGAGTTTCGTACAGACAGACAAACAGACATCGGAAACCGTACCAGGGAGCCGAAACCGCCTGCGAACGGACCCCATAGTAGGAGCGGGAACAGGACGTCTTGCCACTGCACTCGGCACGCCGTGCTCTGAGCAACGAGTGTAACGGCAATCGTCAGTCCCATGAACAGCCCACCACCAACAGACGCAAGCGTGCCAGTGATGGACATCCCGCCGTTCGTCCCAGGAGGCACAGGTTTGAAGCTCGTGATAAGGATAGGTGGTGAACGTGAGAGGATACCGAGCTCCGACGCCAGAGTGTCCCCCAGACAGCATGCGAAATGTCTGTTTGCGGGCTTTAAGAGGATGTAAGGAAGATTGTGGCTCGTGTATGAAGAGCAACTCACCCAAGCGTCACGAATATAAGAACTCGACTCCACGACGCCGCATGGGGCGGCGTAAGCGGACACCATCCCTCGACATCGAACCACACCTTATGCTGCCCTAGCCCCATGTCCCAATCCAAAGCCCTCAGTCCCTCCGCCACACACGAGTGCGGGTCGTACAGCGTGCTCCACAGCAGTGCCGCGATCGCGGCCGGGAGGGAGTTGCAGAAGACCTGGGCAGCGTTCCTGTATCCGGCAGCCTGGTGTCCCTCCTCCAGCTGCTGCTTGAGTGATTTGCCGACCTTCGTCGCGCGCGACTCGGTCAGGTAGAACACAATCAGGGGGACTCCGAAGGCGTAAAGTCCTACAGACACCATGGTGCACCCAACGGCGAAGGCGGCGGCTGCTCCAGATGGTGATAGGGAGCGTTTGCGCAGACCATGCGCAGCGAGGAGAGATGCGAGGGAGAAAGCGAGACAGGGAATTGGCATTGGCTCGGTATAGGCTGGTATAGGTTGTTTACGTCGGCGACAGCAATGGCCGCCGCCGTCGCGCATGATGACGGCGCGCGCCAGAGTCGCTGAGCGCCCGAGCATGAAGCTTTCGACTTGCTGCAACAGCCTGCAACTTCAAACCGAGCTTGAACTTGAGCTCTAGTCAGACTATGCACGCTTTCTTTCTTTAATGTCTTCTTGTTGATAAAATATCATAGCCATCTTCGTAAGTTACACATGCTTCGTTGAAACTACGATTGCGATATAAGTACTTAGTCGTTTACTTTCTGTATTCCCCTGGGCCAGACCCGCCCTCGTGTGCCGTCACCTGCACCTCCGCGCTCGAGCGGCTACCGTCGCGACCATGCTCGTCTACTTCTGGCGCTATAATGTCCCCGTCCATGGCCATCGTCTGATGTTTCTCGTCATCAAAACGAGACTCCTCCATGCTGCTAATCCCGTCCCCGTAATCCACCCGTTCCATCCCGCACCGCATCTGTTCGAGAAGCTCTGCGATGACCCCGCCGCCATCATCATGCTTCGGACCCTCACCCTGGTCGGACTCCAGCGAGAGGCCCATCGTAGTGGTCTGAGATTGCGACACGCGGAAAACCATGTCGTACGGGTCTTCGCCAAATTCGTCTGCGAGCGATGAGCGTGCGCCGCCCACGACGTTCCGAGATGCTGCGTTGAAGCTTGAGAAGTTGTTTGAGGTCGTATGGCTGCCACCGCCCAATGGGTTTTTGTTCTGGTTGTAGGCACGGATGCGGAGTATGAAGCGCGCAGTGAGGAGACCGGAGACACTGTGGGTGGGCATGGAGCGGGGTGAATTGAGCACCGCGACGAAATTATTAGTTCGGGTTTGAGACATACGGCAGAGTTATCGCGTTTAGCAAGCGCTGTGGGAAACCGCCCTTGAATGAAAGTTAGGGAAGATTTCTGATGAGAAGAGGAGGGGAAACGAAACGTACAGCAGCTTTCTGCAGACAGAAAATGAGGGCGGCGTCAGCTTGTGTACTTAAGAAGGATTATGCCGGAATGGAACGTACGAAGTTGAGCACGGTCGCGCCGACGGTGAACACAGAGACAAGTCTCCACACCGAAAGCATACTCGTTTAACGAAGGGAATATGCATCAGTTATTGAGGGCTCACCCGAAGTAGAGGACGCCTTGCTCGACGATGAGGTAGTCCAACGTGTGCTGTTTGAGTGCAATCGAGCCGCCCCCAAACCGCAGCGCCTGGATGCTCCGCACGAAGGTGAGAATCGTTGCACTTGCTTCGAACACACAGACTAGGATGGATAGTAGTGTGTTCTCTGTCCTCCGCGCCATGTCAATATTTGGACGTAGCGGAGAAATCTGTGGGGCGTACCACTATAAGCCGAGCTGATCAGTAAATGCATAAGGACGGTAGAGAATCAGGGACGCACAGTTGATTTGTCGAAGAACCGTGGCATCTAAGGCCCGGAACATGCATCTGTAGGTACATGCATCAGGCTTAGAATTCGGATTGGAATATAGGAAAGCATTACTCACGCAATCGAGGATGACACAGGTGAGTCCGATGACACCAAGCCCCACAAGGATGATTGTGCTTTTGGACCAGACGGCGTATGTGCGCATAAGAAACGTGACTGGGTGGGAGTGCGAGCAGCGAGACTTGCCATGTTATACAGAATTGGAAAAGGAAAAGTGCAGGAACGTACAAATTACTGCGGCTCGCCCGAGCACGCTAATAATTCCAATGGCCTTGTACGCGGTGTCGCAGCTAGACGATTCCTCAGGACTGACGTAGAAATTCTCGGGGATAAGTGAAGCTCACTGAAAATGCAGATGAAAGATGAGGTATGGAAGGGAGACGGAGACGGATAGGACGCACCTGGTTCCCTAGCTTGTTGGAAATCGCAAGGAGGTAGAGTACGTTTGCAGGTAACGCATAGCGGTAGAGGACATAGAGCATTGTCGACACCTTGAGTTTGTCCCGCCATATGTATCTGATCTCGGTTGGGAAGGTTAAGAGATAATCGTAGTAGAGGAGGACTGCAACACAGCGATCAGCAAATTCGAAGGGGCAGAATATGTCAAGGTTAACTACCGATGCTAGACCACTGTATAGCGAATTGAAGGAAGCTATACGCATGTCAGGAAGGGGAGAGTCTGAATGGGAAAAGGCTTACTGCTGTTCAGCCGCAGAGGTGGCGGAGGGCATGGTGGGGTTGGCTTACTACGGTTCGTGCAGCGAACCGTAAACCATATATTGCACGAGAGCACCCTTGAACCCAAACAACATCCTTTACTAGCGCATCGTTGAGGGGTACATAGGAGCCTGGATGGAGATGCTGCGTCAGCGAGCGTTCGTGGAGAAGACAGACAAAATCTATCGCTGGGGCGAGAAGCAGCATCGGCACTGCTAATGCCCCCAGTCAGATGAACTCAACTGTCCATCCTGGAGCACACGCGCGTGGAATGCGAATATTAATGGAGCTTCCGGTGGGAGATATCTAAGGAAGGCTTCTGCAGTCGCTCCGCATTGCTCAACCTTCAAGCACCGGAGCTTAACCTTACCCATTTCCGCATTCATGGCTTGCCGTTGCACCATCCTGCACATTCAAATAGAGCTCAATTCTCAAACAACGGCAGAGTAGTAGCCACGTACATGTGTATGTGACATATGTCTGCCGCCCAAGCTAGAATGGTTTTTGGGCTTGAGGGCAGGGGCTGTCGTTAACGCGCACGTGGAACCTGATGGGCGCATCGCTTCCTCGTATGAACCAGATTATTGGCCTCCTACATGCGGCAAAACTCGATCCAGTTAGACCAGCGAACAGGGAGACATCTGGGAAGGAACTTGCATCGAAATAGCTTCCATCTTCTTGGTGTCTGGGACAGATGGACCGGAAACCTAAACCGTGCCCCTTCTGAGGCGATTGGCTTGGGGGGGAAGGGGGGTTCTTGGCGGGGGCTAGACTGCGGGCCCACCGAACCGGACCACATTCTTCGTGGCACAGCTGTTTCCTTCCACAACCCTTTGCCGGAGCGCTGCGGTGACCGCCAGCTTTGACAGACGCTTCTGTACGAATAAGCCGGGCAATTCACGTCATGCGGCGTCGTATCGCCATGGCACAAGCGCATGGAGATCCCGGGGAGGCAGAGGCCCGAACGGCTGAAATGACAGGCTAAAAGTGTGAGTAAGAGCATGAGTACGATGAGCGTAGTGTCACTTACCCAGCGGAAATATTGTGGATGATAACTGCTGGAGTCCATTGCGTCCGACAGATGAACCTGAGTGAATGACAACCATCAACGTTCAAATGTACCATGCACAGGGATCCTACATCTCGAATGAGTTCTCGCTTTCTCGCCTTCGCTCTGGCCCCTGGGACCTCATCCACATCGACAAGACCAGCTGGAAGGTTCCTTCCAAGCGCGCATAGCCGAGCCCGCTCCAATTGCGCGGAGAGTGGACGCTCCGATCGTGACCGACAAGGCTTACGCATAACCACCCGTCCTTTCCTTCTCCAACTATCTATCACTTTTAGACCTTTACGCGGTCGGACCATTCTCCTTGGCGAGGCTCACCTGACCCCCTCGCTATCTTAATGCGGCCACCGCGCGGTCACAACAGGTACCGATGAAAGCTCATGGGGTTCGGCTCTGAGAGTAGTAGCCGGCCTACGAATATCCCTTGATATATCCATCAGCATGCATGGTGCATTTCGGCATTACGCGTCCTATCTCGTACCTCTCAGCGAACCCGCTGTAACTGCGGACTAAGTCGGTTCAGGGCTCTGCCGGCCCAAGACTCCGATGTGGGGAGGGGTATGCCAAGTGGTGCCTCCAAACTTCGCCATCTGAGAAGAGGTAAGATACATTCAACGAAATGCGACCCAAACGTCGCCACGCCACACGCGGATATGTGCATCCACAGATGCACGCTCCGGATGGGTGCCCCGCTTACTTATATGCACACACTGCCCTCATCGGTGACCACCGTGGCCTACGAGCAGAGTAACCACCTGTCCATATAGGAACTCCCGCCAGAGGCCTGAAGACCCGAAGGGCAACAGAAGCTTATTGATATCTCGTGGCTGGAGCCTTCGCTGTCAGCCAGGTCCAATGGAAAGTGAGAGGCTCCAGGTGGGGACGTCGTACAATACCCCGCCTCGTTCCCATCAGGTTCCATCTCGCCCCGTTCTCATGTCAAGCGGCACGCGACCGCTCGAAGCGCCACCGCGCAAAGGCTGATTTCTCCCTTCCCCTGGCCAACTTGTCATCACGACAAACATGGCATGGACATACTTTGTACATCACCATGGGTCCCCAGCGACGCAGGACTCAGCTACGTAACGCATAAAACACCTGAAATAAGTACAACGCCCCCGCAGTGCAGCCTCGGAAGTATGATAGCACTGGCCACCCGACGTTCTACTGAGAAACCTCGATTTCCTCGCACTACATCCGCAGCTCCTAGCGTTCCCAAGCCCGGTCTCCATATACATGCACCGGTTCTTACCCGCGACGGATGCCCTGCCCGCGTAGAGAACAGTGGTTATCGAGAATCCCACTGGGATGAGAAGTCATACGCGACTGGCAGTGGGTCCGGGGAGACGAGACGATGGAGGGCGGTGCTGCGCTTCACGCGGCACAAGCAGGCGCGGTCTTGGGCTGCTTGAGCCGGAGTTCTCGCGGAGCGCGGGTGCGGTAGCGAGAGCGAAAGTGGGACAAGAACGCAACAAGAGGAGACAAACACGGAAGACTCGTAACCGGTACCGCCTGCGAACGTCCCCCACAGCAGGAGCGGGAACAGGACGTCTTGCCACTGCACTCGGCACGCCGTGCTCTGAGCAACGAGTGTAACGGCAATCGTCAGTCCCATGAACAGCCCACCCCCGACAGACGCAAGCGTGCCAGTGATGGACATCCCGCCATTCGTCCCAGGAGGCACAGGTTTGAAGGTCGTGATAAGGATAGGTGGTGAACGTGAGAGGATACCGAGCTCCGACGCCAGAGTGTCCCCCAGACAGCATGCAAAATGTCTGTTCGCGGGCTTTAAGAGGATGCAAGGAAGATTGTGGCTCGTGTATGAAGAACAACTCACCCAAGCGTCACGAATATAAGAACCCGACTCCACGACGCCGCATGGGGCGGCGTAAGTGGACACCATCCCTCGACATCGAACCGCACCTTATGCTGCCCTAGCCCCATGTCCCAATCCAAAGCCCTCAGTCCCTCCGCCACACACGAGTGCGGGTCGTACAGCGCGCTCCACAGCAGTGCCGCGATCGCGGCCGGGAGGGAGTTGTAGAACACCTGGGCAGCGTTCCTGTATCCGGCAGCCTGGTGTCCCTCCTCCAGCTGCTGCTTGAGTGCTTTGCCGACCTTCGTCGCGCGCGACCCGGTGAGGTAGAACACAATCAGGGGGACTCCGAAGGCGTGAAGTCCTACAGACATCATGGTGCACCCAACAGCGAAGGCGGCGGCTGCTCCAGATGGTGATAGGGAGCGTTTGCGCAGTCCATGGGCAGCGAGCAAGGATGCAAGGGAGAAAGCAAGACTATGTTGGCATTGGCGGGGTGTAGAACATCTCCACCAGCGATAGCTATGATGTCCCAACGAGGCCGAGGTCAAGCCGGGGGTCAACGTTTCAAATTTCAACGTTCAACGTCGGCGGCAGCGATGCCGCCATCGTCGCGCGCGGTGACGATGACGGCCCGCGTCAGAGGCGCTGAGCGACCGATTTGAGCTCCGACTGTTGCGTAACTGGCGTCCTCCGCACCTTTTTGAGCTTGAAATCTAGTCGGACTCGTCGGGAGATACTTCGTAGAATTGTCCTCAACGTCAACTACTGTGCTGGTGTTGATCATATTGGTCGACTAAGTCCATCGCGACTCACTCGTCAACAAACATCTAGTTCCCCTTGAAGCCGCATGACGACTGGTGCAAATGTTCCTCGCCTTATTGTTCACGACCGTATGATATGCTGATGACTTGTTACAGGGCTACAGTATGATACTTAGAGAGATAGATTCATGATTACGCAACCAATATAATCTCGATGTGCCGTACTAGTCGAGTCCCTCGTTACAACGCTACAACTTCGCATGTCCACCGTGGTAAGCCAACTCACATGCAAGTGCTACAGGTTGGCAAGCGACCCAGTCGGCGATGCGGTCGGGTCAACGATCTGAGATTTCTGCCCCAGGTATGTCTTATTTTTTGTTTCAAATCACAACTACTACGTCCCATGCCATGCGGGTGGTGGAGTGCGACAGCGAGGGGACTGAAGAACTTTTGACTTCGGTGGAGATAAGGTACGGCATTCATGCTGACATTTAGCCCGGCAGACGCGAATGCCGTAGCGGGTAAGTCCCTGTGAGTACTGGCACACCGCCAGATTCCAGCGAGGTTGAAAGCCTTGCACCGCAGTGCATACAGAGCATACGGAGTCGATTACACACATGACCATGTGGCTGATCGCAGTCGACAACCTTCGAAGACGAGCAAACGGACATACCGGCGGGATCTCCACATGCTTCTATATTCTGGAATGAAGACACTCCTCGCTTCAGTTGCATCCTCGCATTCGCTCATCCACCGATGGGGTGGGTTCCCTTCTACTTCTACTCACTGTTTTGGTCCATCGTCGTTGACGAGCCGTACCGCCTTTTTTAAGTTACATTATGTATGGTATGTAGCTATTTGTGAAGAGAACAGCCTGACGTAAATGCTAGTGCGACGGGCCGCGGAGCGGAAGCTTGAACCCTCATGTTCTTGTTGGCCGGCACCAATCTGCCACCGACCATTCGCTCCCGTCGGGGCAGCCTTGCTGTCAACGAGCTTGATGTCTTGGTGTTGTTAACACCGAGGGATGGTCTTCTGGAGTCATGCTCATGTAACTCGCTTCAACCTTCCAACTCCATCGGGTTGATCGGGACGACGGGATCCTCGGGAAAGGAGGCCTCGCGGAGCATATCTACGGACACATATTTTGCCATCCATCGACTCCATTCTACCTATTCATCACATACTGTTGTCTGTACTGTACGTATTCGATTTGGCGTTCGTATTCGCTAGTCCGTGATCTCTTTATTGACCACTGCTATGAATCCTACAGCTCGTCAGCCTAAGCAAGTACAGTCCGTCCTCTGGATACCGTCTGAGTAGACCTGATCCTCCTTATGCGGCAAAGTGCATCCGTTGGTCATGGCGGCGCGTGGCTCATATTACGCCAATCACTCAAGGTAAAAATAGGACTTCAACATTGCGGCAACGTTGATCTGAACCCAATTGAAGGTGCTGCCGCATGGTGATCACACTCCTCCTCCCTCGACATCACGCTTCCCCAGTCCATTATCGGCGATCGACCATGCTGCCGGTCATTGTAACGATGCGACCGGCTGGTTCGGCTACTACTCACCGTTCGAGGGCTTCTGCTCACGACCAAACCAGAATCGCATCTTGTCACCATCGGAGTCCCCTCCGACTCTTGCGTGACTGATCAGACCATGTGCACCTTGCCCGGTCGCGAACATTCCCCTATCTTGGCGGTCTACGTGTGCGTCGTGAGCGCGAACATGATGGTCAGAAGAGCATGCTTGACCAAGTATAAAGCCCTCGTCATGTCGTCCTGGTGTTTCTAAGGTCCCCCGCCCTCCTCACCAGCTCACAGTCGACACGCCCCAGAGTCGCCATGGTTTCCTCCGGCTTAATCCTCGCTTCCCTGGTCACCTTCGCCTTGGGCAAGCCCACCGCTCGCAACCTCAAGCTCCACGAGTCCCTGGATAGCGCCCCCAGCGGCTTCTCGTACGCCGGCTCTGCGGACCCCAGCCAGACTCTCAAGCTGCGTCTCGCCCTCGTTCAGAGCAATGTCGCTGAGCTCGAACGCCAGCTCTACGACGTGAGCACGCCGTCGAGTGCGAACTACGGCAAGCACCTCTCGAAGTCCGAGGTACACCTCCCCTGCCGTTTCTCTCACTGGAACGCTTGCGCTAACTCGCGTGCGTCGCTCACAGGTGCAGCAGCTTGTCGCTCCCGCTCAGGGCAGCGTCGACGCTGTGAATGCCTGGTTAAAGGAGAACGGGATCTCCGCCAAGACGATCTCCGCTACGGGCGACTGGCTCTCATTCGAGGTCCCTGTTAGCAAGGCTAATGACCTCTTTGACGCTGACTTCTCCGTCTTCAAACATGGCGACTCCGGCATCGAGGCCGTACGTACGCTCTCGTACTCGATCCCGGCCGAGCTCCAGGGTCATCTCGACCTCGTCCACCCGACGGTGACGTTCCCGAATCCGAACGGCCACCTCCCGGTCTTCAAGACCCCCGTCAAGAGCAAGCGCGCCGCTGACGCATCGTGCTCGAGCACCATCACCCCTTCTTGCTTGCAGTCGCTCTACAACGTCCCGTCTGACGCTGCGACGCAGTCGTCGAACCAGCTCGCCGTCACTGGCTTCATCGACCAGTATGCTAACAAGGATGATCTCAAGGTACACTCATCCCGTTCATTTCGCAGTAAGTACTGTCTAGGTGCTGATCGGTTTGTCTTCGAATAGAGCTTCTTGGAGGAGTACCGTTCCGACATTTCGTCGAGCACGACCTTCTCCCTCCAGACGATCGACGGTGGCTCAAACCCCCAGAACCAAGACGCTGGTGTCGAGGCGAACCTTGACATCCAATACACAGTTGGTCTTGCCACCGATGTCCCGGTCGTCTTCATCTCCGTCGGCGAAGACAACCAGGACGGTGATCTCGGTGGTTTCCTCGACGTCATCAACTTCGTCCTCGGCGAGGACTCTGTCCCCAACGTCATGACCACCTCCTACGGCCAGAACGAGAACACCATCTCCCGGAAGCTTGCGCAGTACGTACACTATATCTTCTTTCCATACGCATGGGCTGATTACTCCCCTCCGCAGGAACCTCTGCAACGCGTATGCCCAGCTCGGTGCTCGGGGTGTTTCCATCCTCTTCGCCTCCGGCGATGGTGGTGTCTCCGGCTCGCAGTCCTCCAGCTGCTCTAAATTCGTCCCCACCTTCCCCTCCGGCTGCCCCTACATGACGTCCGTCGGCGCGACCCAAGGCGTCCCCGAGACTGCGGCGGACTTCTCCTCCGGCGGGTTCTCGAACTACTTCGGCATTCCCGACTATCAGTCCTCCGCAGTCAGCAGCTACCTGTCGGCGCTCGGCAGTACGGACAAAGGCAAGTACAACGCGTCCGGGCGCGGCTTCCCCGACGTCGCCGCGCAAGGCGTCAACTTCGAGATCGTCGTCGATGGCGATGTTGAGGGGGTCAGCGGCACGTCGGCCGCATCGCCGACGTTCGCCGCTATCATCGCGCTCATCAACGACAAGCTCGTTGCGGCAGGGAAGAGCCCCCTCGGGTTCCTCAACCCCTTCCTCTACTCGACTGGCGCGTCCGCCCTCAACGACATCACGTCCGGCTCGAACCCTGGCTGCAGCACGAACGGCTTCTCCGCCAAGAAGGGCTGGGACCCTGTCACTGGTCTCGGTACGCCCGACTTCCAGAAGCTAGCAGTAGCAGCTGGCCTGTAAAGCGTGGTTTAGAGGAGGAATCGTGTTACCGTCGGATGCCAGCAAAAGCGGAATTCACGTTTGTATATAAATTATCTTGCTGTAGCACCAGATCCATTAACGCTCTTGAGCAACACCAACTGTACAAAATATCATCGCCTTTCCCGTCGTCGAGTGCTTATAGTTGTCAGCATCTACTTAGACGCGTTGTTTGTCTGTCGCTCAAACAACACCCATCATATGGTGAGTCACCCTTGAACACGCACGACGGGCACCATCGGGATATCTACTCGGGGAAAACCGTGGTTTTTTCTGGTGGAGTCCTACTTAAACAATTGATTCTACGACCACTTCGCCTGCCGGGATATGGAGTCTTTGTCTTGCATTAACCGGCCGTATCGCTGAATAGGAAAGTTTACCTTTCACACCACCTGGGTAAGCAACCACAAAGGTCGTGTTTGACACCAATTTCCCCATACATTGTCGTGGAAGCCAGCCTTTCCCGCACATATCCTTTGTTCCATTCAGGAAATTCATCCTTTTCCCTACCCTTGCCTCTGTCCCGTCAAAGGTTGCCTTTCCACACTTGAGAAAATGGCACTTATGATGTGGCGAGGTCGTCCTTTGACCGTCAGGCAAATTTCTGCTGATTTCCTAACAAAGGTAGGACTCCACCAGAAAATAACACGGTTTTCCCATAGCAGATTTCCCGACGGTGCCCGTCGTGACGAAGTTGACCAACGCTGTTTATGCCCCGGCGCGAGGCCCGAGAGACCGAACTTCGCGGAACGGGAGGATGTAAAGAACTACCTATTTAACAATGGAAATCAAGGTCAACGGTGAAATAACAATAACTGGAGGCCAGAGTGCCGGCCGATTTCCGATGAGTACTCTGAGCCTCTACTGTCAGAGACTTACAGCTCGAAGTCCCAGTCGACTCTTTTGTCTAGCACACCTTGCCAAGCCCACAGCTCCCACCGCTGGTGTCGTGCCATAGGCAGCGTTGTTGGCCTCTTAATTAGTAAAGTATCCGATTGGTCAATACGACAGCATTCGGTGCAGAAATCGGTTGAAGATGTGAAGCGAAATGCGCAGTAGTCGTCCACAGCCTCTTTGAAGGAGGCTGGTTTCCAGGGAGGGCTGTGCGAGCGTCGGGCGCCGTTGGCAGCGCCACAGCCTGGGCTGCTCTATTTGCGATGTGACCTTCCTTGCCATCCTTCTCTCCCTTCAACCATACAAAAGCAGCTAAAAACAGCCAGGTCCTCGTACCGTAAGTTCTCCCACCTGTCGTCAAAGTCATCTGCAGGCGCGCAAACACAGTCTACTATCGTCACGTCATGCCGGGCGGTCGCAGGAACCCCATACAGATCTCGCAGCTCGTCGGCACTTTCCACAGCGCCATGTCTCTTGCGAAGAACGAGGCCAAGGACTCAGCAGCAGCGCTCACCCATGAGGGCCGCCACTTCGTCGACCTCACGATCAAGTTTATCGGCGCATCGGGGTTGCCGAAGATGGACGTTGTGGGCTCAGCGGACCCCTACTTCATCGCCAAGTTGGACGACAAGCTGTCATTCGTGTACGTGCGGGTTTCTCAAATTTCCTGAAATGTCTTGCTTGCAGCGGCGCGGGATTGATCTAATCTCGATCTGGCCTCGTGTTCCTTGCAGATCCACGGTAAAAATGGATACATTGTCGCCCGTGTGGAACGAGTTGTGGAAGGTCAAGAACGTCCCCAACATCGCTACCCTTACTGTTGAGGTGAACGACAAGGACGTCGGTAACATCACAGATGATCACATTGGCAAGTTCTCCATTCCTATCACGCCTGGGGCGAAGGAGTGCACGATCGAGAGTGCCGCCATCCGGCGGAATCGGGGCACTTTCTGGTTGAACGTAAGTGGCGCTCAGATGTTGGCAGACACAAGCTCACTAATCCCTTCGGAAAGGTTGAATCTACGCCATCCACTGATACCAAGGCAGAGCGTCGACAATACGTCTTCGACGGCCCCATCCGTTTTTCCCGCCACTTCTCGCCAACCGTGGGCCTCCTCACCAACCTCAACGACGCTCGCCTTTACTCGACCTGGAAAATATACGTCAAGGGCGTCCGTATGTTCTTCGGGGACACGGTGCAACCTTGGAACCGGAATTACAAGGCCGCGCAGACCATCTTCCAGGGCCCCACCTCTATCGCTGTGCGTTCGACAATCCAGGCTGGCCACCGCATGCTCTACGCGCGATCGACCGCGAACGCGTTCGGAATCATCGATGGACCGGAGGACGTCTTCCGCCTCCTCCTGCATGGCAGCGTCGGCAACCCGATCGGGACAAGTAACAGCTCCGTCCCGTCTGGCATGCCTGGCCACTCCATCCGTCTCTCTATGCTACCCCGCCAGAGTCTGAGTTCCTCCGCGAACGCTGCCACAGTTGCGCCATCGCCGTTCGCGCACCGCGTCAAGCCCGCGGTATACACGTACATCATCGCGGTGGACGACGACTCGTTCCGATTCTCCGAAACCGGTGCAGCGTTCTTCGTAGACTTCGCGTCCAAGCACGCACTGCACGCGAACTGCGCGTCCGCGGTGCGGTACTCCGGCGAGTTCCACCCGCGCCCCGCCGGAGGCTGGGAGAACTTCTCCGACGACACCCCCGATGAGGCGGTCAAGTGGGAGCTCGTCATCGACAACAACAGTGGGACCTACGCGCCCGATCCGCTGATGCTTCCAGACCTCAAGGAGCTCCTCGAGTACAACTTCCCCGGGTTCACGATCTACGCGTGGGACCGCGAGGATCCGAGGCTGGCACACAGCCGTGAGGCGTGTAGGACGTACGCGCTGGACAAGCGTGGGGTGAAGCAGGAGGAGCTACAGCCCCATGCTGCGCCGGGTCAGGAAACCCTCTCGCACTCTGCGAACACGAAGGGAGAGCCGGGGCCCGCGGACGGCCCCCAAAGTGCTGCGGGCACGACTGTCGGTGAGGCGGTGGAGGCTTGAGAAGGGAGGGTCTGTGCAGGGTGGTTCTTTGTCACGAGATGGAAGCGTGGGGTGTTCGATAGAGTGGTGTAGGATGAAGTCTTCATGTTTGAAATACGTCTGTAAGCTTGTTCAAGTTCTCTATGCTGATATATTCGTAGAACTTCTTTGGCGTTTTGTATTTATTATTACTAGCGCAGCATGTTCCACCGGCTTCAGCTTGGCGTCGACTTTGTCGTCCCACAAGTGTCGCGGACAAGGAACCGTCCAGCTACTATGTGAGGTTACTGGCAGTAGTACTCCCTAGTTGTTATATTAGTTAGACACCTCGTGCTGCACTTTCCATTCACATCCTGATATTGAATTTCCCGTCAAAGTACCTTCATCGTATGGAATGAGATGGAATGCCCAGCCATGTACGTAGAATGCATGCTACTCCCCATGTCTCACTAGCATGCTCCAATGGTAAATATTCGACCCCTCTCAACGAACGAAATTCTACGTTGATCTATTCACACGGGTCATGTCCCAACATCAAATGTGGCACTTACCTGTGGGTAGACTGTGTGCGAGGCGGAGTAGGCGGACTGCGCGTGGTATATATGCAAGCATGTCCTTGCATTGTTCCGCACGTACTCCTCCAACGACCGAAACGTTTAAATGGATTGCAAATCTGCATGTGTGTGTGTGATCATCACGAAGTTGAAGGCTTAGCGTTGCCGTGGATGTGCGATACTTATACCATTTACCGTTATTTACTTCACTTACCTTTGCTCATGCGTTAGATGCTCTTCCATCTCGTCGTCTCACGCGAATGCGAACGGCAGCTTTCTTCAAACCCAAGTCAGAATCATCATGTAAACAAAACAGAGAGCACGGGCGCACGGGCTCGAAGAAAGTCCGTCCTGCATCATATACAGCACGAAAATATGTGGAGGTGGGGATGAGTGAATGGATGGAATAGATGGAAGCAAGGGTATGCCGAAGCAATGACTATGACAACATGTAATAGCTACAGGACAGGAGATCGCATGGGGGACGGGGATATGGAAGCGGTTGTTAGTAGTTGTATCGTACACGTTGTTGTTTTCTAGCCAGTGCGTGAATCGATACATCATGTAAGTTGATACATTACGCGACGTAGTCAGTGAGCGAGGAGAAGAATGAACGGCGATAAGTCAGCGGCGAGCACACGAAGCAGAGTCAACGCGTGGCGCACCGTCTTGCCCGCAATAAACCGAGAAAGGTTTGAAATCACATTTCCATGTCGTCGTCTTCAGCTTCCGCATCCGCGCATGAACTCGTGGATGAGAGTAACGACAAGTCTTCCGCAGACAGAGACCGACGCAACAACGTCGGAGACCGTATCTGCGGAGCAGGCGGTTTGTTCTCTAACGGGCGACACCGGTCGTGGCGGCGCAGGACCATATGTGCGACGAGGTGAGCGATCGTCTTCGTCCAGCCCTTACCGCCCCCAATGACCAGAGGCGGCATGCCCTCCATCGGAGACATCGGGGAGTGCATCTTGAAGTCGAGCAACGCACCGATCTCCTTGGACCGCTGCTTCTGCAGCTTGCGCGTCCGCCGCGCCTCAGCACGCATGTCCATGAGTGCATGAAGTTCGCGCTTTCGGGCGCGTTTCTCCGCCACGTCAAGGACAATGGGGTCTGAGTCGACGTCCATGCTGTCTGCATCAGTGTGCGACGGCGGAAGAAGAGCACTGGCAGCAGCAGTGATCCGTTCGCTGAGCTCAGCTTCAGCCATACGCGCCGCACGCTCCTGGGCCAAGGCGCCCTTACGCAATGCGCGAAGAGCAAGGAACTCATCGATCTCGACGTTGGCCGACTCCGGATCTAGCTGAATATCCAAAAACCCGAAATCGTCGTCATCAGGGGAAGGCGAACGCGCCAATGGCGGGTCCGACTGGAGGAAGAGGCCGAGACCTGCGTGCTGCGGTTGGGGTTCAGGAGCGCCTCCGAGAAGCGACGGGGCGATCGTCTCGATCGGGGGGTACTGCTGGTAGTCCTCGTCCAACTCCGGTAGAAGGGCGTGTGGAGAATGCGGGGAATTTGGCGGTTCTGCCGGATCGTCCATGTCGAGATCCACCAAGGGGAAGTGCGGAGATCGAGGGACGGGTGTGAGACGAATGTCCTCGTCGAGCGGCGATGTATCGTGAAGATCGTTGAGGGGTCGTCTGCGGGGGGACCGTGGCGACATGTCATCGTTGTTGTCATCCTCTGAGGGCATGATCGAATCGGGATATTCGGAGTCGAGTTCTGAAGATGGGGGACGGAGCAGGGAAGAATGTGGGAAGGGAAAGAAAAGATCGTGTTCCTCCGCGAGAGGCGTGTGTTGATTCGAGGGTGATATCTTACCGAGTGGGGCGCAGAGAGTGTCTCCAGGGAACCAATGGGGCCCGCTTTGACCAAAAGGTAGCTCGACGGGGGATAGAGGTGAGGGTTGTTGGAGAGGTAGCGCATGGTGCGGTTGAAAACCAAACGAGGTGCTGAGTTCGGGGAGCTCAAGAGAAAGCCCGTTGGGCTTCGGAGAGGCGGGTAGCGAGAGCGTGTTGACCAGCGTACTGCTCGGACTGTAGGTCCAGTCCAGACCTTCGTCCATGCTCAACGGCGAGTGAGGAATCCATATCGATGTGGGCTCCATCAAAGAGCAGCCCTCTTGAGAGCTCTCGAGCTTTGGATCGGCGTCGCATCCTCCTTGCGTCCCAAACTCCTCGAATCCAGAATCATCACGTACCGGCGGGAAGAGTGGCGCGCAAACGCCGCCGTCCTGCGGATCCTCTCCATAACTCCAGCTCTCTACCTGATGCCCGTCATGGTCTCCTTCCGGCAGCTCCGACGGACCAACGACTACGGTTGGTGGCGGGGATAACGGCGTGAAGTGTCGGGCGCCATCGTGTGACATGTTCTCATCGGCGACGCCTTCTCGAAATTGCGGGCACTCTTGCTTGTGCAAATGTTCTCCGCAGACGTCAGGAAGGGGAATCGTCGATGCGAGTGCTGCGTCGGTTAGCGGGGGAGATGGATAGATGGGGCGTGGGGGGCGATGTTGATCGCCAGGCGGGGTGGACTTCGCGCGCAAATCCGAGGGTACGAGGTTGTCGAGATGAAGTGAGCCAGGTACTATAGGGTACGCAAAGTTGTGGGGGTGTGGCTGGGGCCGCCACGGCGGGGTGGTTGGGTCGGGAGAAGGCGGGGACAGAGATGGACACAAACTTGACGGTGAAACCCGCCTGTTGGGGGGCGAAAAGCGTGCCCTGCACGTACTCATTAGGATGGCGTCGTATTGACCGTCGCTGGGGGTACAAACGAGAGAATAAGTTCGCTTTGTCACGGCGATGCCGCGGTTTCCTCCCCGAGCGCTTGGGGGTTGGCGGTAGAGTACATGATGGATATACACTCACAATGGTGGTCTTGAGCGAGTCAGAGAGCCATGATTCCGAGCGATGGACATTCAGAGCACCAACGAGAACGAGCTGCAGGTCATGGCGAGAGGCCAAGCTCAAGTGCCCTTGCCCGCATGCCTGCAAGTTTGCCCGCCCAGCGTTCCTTCTCCAGGGACCCCGGTCACGTCTCATGACGTGAACGCCATCCTGGTAATTGTATCAGCACAGCCTCCCACACCATCAATAAAGTTCTAGTTACCCTTGCTATCGGCGAACTATATTCTCCTTAGCACCCCGTTACGCAATTTTCGGACCGAAATAGGGACAGTACTCGGGGTCCGCCTTGACATGCGCCTATCATGTTGGATCATCTCCGACCTGCCTGCGCTGGGCCCGTCTTCACCTTCTGCGATGCTGTACACTCACAAGGCCTCGAGGCAGCCTTTGCTTCTTTTATTTTATTACCGACGATGCCGTCCCCTCTGCCGCTATCCTCTACTGTGCCACCAACTCCGATTAGGCCACCCAGGGCCCCCTGCTCGAGAAACTGTTCTTCGATCGGCAGTGTCTCTTCGCCGCCCGAGTCCTGTGGTTTGTGCGCAACTCGCCAGGTCCCACCAACTCGCGCGCGGGGGAAGATCACATCAAACCCACATACACACCGTCAGATGGAGGCCCTATTATGGTCCACCACGCCCCAGACACGAGGCCCTGTCGCCAAACACCCCTGCCTATCTCGCAACATCGATTCTCGCCAGTCCATTCGAGTCACCCGCGTTTCTCTCTTCTCGATGAGTTCTCGTCCCACTTTTGCTCTCGCTACCCCACCCGCGCTCCGCGAGAACTCCGGCTCAAGCAGCCCAAGACCACGCCTGCTCGTGACGCGTGAAGCGCAGCACCGCCCTCCGTCATCTTGTCTCCCCGGGCCCACCACAGTCTGCCAGCCGCTTATGACCTGGTCCTCCCAGTGCAATTTAAATGACGACGACGCGTTACGCGCGCTCACCGTCCATCACGGGTAGGAACCGGAGCATGTATATGGGGATCGGGCCTGGGAACGCTAGGAGCTGCGGACACAGTACGAAGGCATCGAGGCTTCTCAGTAGAACGTCGGGATGCGACGCGGCCAGTGCTATCACACTTCCGAGATTCGCTGGGCCGCCAGGGGCGTTGTACTTATTTCGGGGTTGCGAAGGTACGCTCCAAAACGGTCTTTGTTTTATGCGCAATTATTACCCTACCTCGGTCCTGCGTTACCCCGGGCCCATGGTCAACGCACAAGGCATGTTCATGCCATGTTTGTCGTGACGACGAGCTGGCCAAGGGAGAAATTGCGCGGTGGCGCTTCTAGCGGCCGCGCGCTGCTTGACATGAGAACCGATCGTGGGGGCGAGATGGATCGAGGCGGGGTACGATGTCCTCACCTGGAGCCTCTCGCCTCTCATTGGACCTGCCTGACAGCGAAGGTCCCGGCCACGAGATATTAATTACCTTCTGTCGCCCTTCGGGTCTTCGGGCCCCTGGGGGGGGGGTCCCGGTATGGACAGGTGGCTACGCTGATCGTCGACCACGATGGTGCCCGATGAGGTGTTGCATGCACATAAATGCATGGAACACATTCGGGGCATACCTCTGTGCATCCATACATTCTCACGTGGTGTGGTGACGTTTGGTTCGCGTTTGCTGAATGCTTAATGGACGGTGGCATTCTGTCGCATCCTTGGATCGGATTGTAGTTACTGGAAATAGATATCGAAGTTCGAAGGCGCCACTTGGGATATCTGCCCATCAGAAACCTCGGCACGGATGAGCTCTGAAGTGAGATACTGCAGCCCGCAGCTGCAGCGGGCACTCCGAGAGGTACGAGATAGGACGAGCGATCCCGAGAGAGGCATGATGCCCTAAGCGGATGCATATATCAGGGAACATCCGTGGGTCGCCACCGGGCGCCGCAGATATTGTGTTGTGAAGGTCAGAAGAGACGCCCTGCCATGGCAATAAGCTGCACCTCCAGAGGTCAGCCGACCCTACGCGGGCGTCCTAGCACCTCCAGCGCGCGGTATGAGATCGTATCCATCCATCGGTGTCTGTCGTGCAGAGGCTCAGACTGGATATTCCCGAGCGTCGGAGCGTTCTGTGCGAGGACTGCGATAGGCGAGTAATCGTGGTTACCGTTAGTTTCGACAGACCTGTGAGTATGGACAGGACATCGAGGACGTTGGTTTGCGACGACCCCGCACGCCACAGGCGTCATCGACTGCAAGATTACAGGGTCCTGTCCGGACAGTCGCGCCGGGATGGTCCTCATGTATCAAGGACTTTCTCGCACTCCTGTGCGAAAGGCCCTTGATCCACATATGTGGAACGGGCAGCATGGCCGGGTGAATCTCGACGTCTTGACTTCCCTTGTAACCTCCGACATATCGTGCCTTGGCATCGGGAACTCGAAGCTGGAGCTTCGTGAGGGATTCGGATGTCCGCTTCCAAACGATGAAGCCTCGCGACTGAAACCGCGCAGATAGAAGCTGCGACGTTAAGGGTCCTGTTGTCTAGGCCGCCCGCTCATCGACGCGTCCATGCGTTCCACACACTACCACTAGTACTCGCAGAGCCAAACGTTTAAGCCACGAGCTTTCGTTGGCACCTGTCATGACCGTGCGGTAGCCACGTTGTGATACCGAGAGGGTCAAGCTAAGCTCGTCAGCGAGAGTGGGGCAACCGCATTAAGGTCTGACGTAAAACATATAACTTGGAACCGGCCAGGACGGGTGGACTTGATTCCACGCGTCGGTCACGATCGGAGGTCCCGCTCTCCACGCACTCGGAGCGGGCTCGACTGCGCGTGTGGAAGGAACCTTGATCTTGTCGAAGTGGATTTGGTCGCAGTGGTTGGAGCGAACGCGAGAAGGCGAGGAATCGTACGAGATGTGCGGGGCAACGCCGTGCACGATGCACTCGAAAATTGGTGGTTGTAACTCACCTGAGTTCGTATGACACCTCAAGACGCCATGGAGGCCATCCGTAATGTGGGAGAGTCTGAAGTGTGCGCATATAGCCTGCACTGAGCCATTTTTCGCCCTCATTGCCTGTGGCCAGCGTCAGCGAGAGGGTAGCGCGGCACATGCCTCGCTTATTCTCTTCAACCAGTCTCACCCTACAAACGGGTCAAAGTGGTTGAATCAAACTAGGGATAGGAACGAGAAAACGCACTACGAGAGAGACTCTGGGACCACTCAGGACACATACATGTGCATGCGGAGCGAAGCCGGCATCGCGGTTGCAGTTGAATGACAATTGTTGACGCTTACAGCTTGTGGGAGGTTGTTTTTACAGGCTGTTGGGCCTCAGGAATGATGTCGCATAACATGGAGGATGCATGGAGGATGCAGAAGAGGAAGTACAAAGCTTCAGAAGAAGCGCTCGACTCTCAGTAAAATAAGGTTCAATTTCTGGAGTCGGCGCTTATATTATATATACATGACTTATAACCAGTCAAATAAGAATGTATTGCGTTTTAAATCTCTGCTTATGGAAGGTACGTAAGTTGGTTCTCGATGTCGATGTTGCGGGTCTTCAGCTTCCGTCTTTCCCCATCGACGAATTCATCCCGATAAGGACGTTGCAGATATCATGGCCCGCAACATAGAGCCTATGAGAAGCAATTGCAAGCGAAGACAAGGGCGGATCGACCGGCAAGAGCCTCTGGATCCTACCGAACCTGGTGTGCCGGGGTCCAAATGACTTGGGCGGTCTGCTGGCGACTGAGAACTGACTATCCAGCAGAGATCCCGCACACGAAGATTCTACCTTCATAACCAATAACTTGAATGCTGTTGAGGTCTCACAATGGGTTAGCCACTTGTGATGGTATACACTCGCCGCTCTTGCACCTGTTTTCGACGTCGACGTGTCGGCGTTAAGCTAACCTTCAGTTATTTTGAGCAGCCTTCGTAACAAGCCTCAGTCAACGAGTGCCGGCATGCGCGGTGTGCGATAGTTCAGTATGGTCCATGTAAGTACCATTACGCGGCCTTGCCAGTCGTCCTATATAATACATATATAACCGTAGCTTATCCCGGTCCGTCTCCGCTAGAAGCTCCTCCTGACAGTTACTCACCAATGGATCTATCCCTTCCAGTCGCGGGCTGCGTTGTGGCTCTCATATATTGCCTACGGAGACTCTTCCTTCGCCGCATGTTCCGTTCTCCCTTGGATAACCTTCCTGGCCCTCCGTCACCTTCGTTCTTCAAAGGTGTGTGCTGGAATATTAACTCACAATCCTTTGAACTCATGCTTGGGTCGTAGGGAATCTACCACAACTCACAGCCCGCCAGAGTTGGGAGTACCGGAGGCGTCATGCGGAAACTTATGGTCCAGTCTCCGTTCTGCATGGTCCTATAGGTGTATGTGATTTCACCTCCGGATGGCATGTTTATCAGACAATCACAACGTACGGGCAGACGAAGATACTGCTAGTTCACGACCCGAGAGCTCTACACAATATCATCCTGAAAGAGGAGGCTAGTTTCCGCAGGAGGGTTTCTCCATCGGAGTAATTATGTCCCATCTATAATCGCTCTCGGGAATGCTGAGTAACGACGGCATAACGTAGCTTTATGCATACGCTTCTCGGTCCAGGGCTTCTGACCACTGAAGGTGCTCAACACAGGCGCCAGCGCAAGCTCCTCAGTCCTGTCTTCTCCGTTCCCCATTTGCGGGAGATGACTGACCTGTTTTACGAGATCTCGCACAAGGTTAGATGGCGACTGCTCATCGACCCCATTTTGCCGCCACATATTACTGACACTACTACATGTAGGTTTGTAGCGCGATCCAAAGCCGCATCGGCAATGAATCCCAGGTCGTCGATGTCAACGGATGGATTTCGCGCACGACCCTGGAGTTTCTCGGGCAGGCAGGTCTCGGGTACTCGTTCGACAACTTTGCCGAAGAGTCGGCCGATGCCTATGGCAATGCGCTCAAAACTTTATTGTGCGTCAGCTCGAGGCCGTTGCCGCTGGCGCTTCTGTTTCTAGCCCCCTGACTCCACTTTCCTAGTCCCACAATATCCGAGCTGCCCATGCTGAACGGACTCATTGTGGCGCTTTCATATTTGGTATCTATTGACCAGATCAGAGCCGTTCTGCGATTCCTGCCCTTTGTAGGACCACGCCGGTTGATGCACATTTCCGGCATCATGGAGCACCGCTCGAAGGAAATTATTGCTGAGAAGAAAGCTGCCTTTTTCGAGCGCAGCGGGGCCAGAATGCATGAAGATTTGGGGGGAAAGGACATCATGAGCATCCTTCGTAAGTTTCGCGCTTTTCGCTCTTTATTCGTGATGCAGACTGCGCCCTCGTGGCCAAACAGTCAAATACAACATGGCAGCATCGGACGCAGACAAGCTCACCGACGAAGAGATTGTCGCCCAAACGTCGTGAGTAATTGTACTTTGTTACCAACCTTAGTCCTTTGGGCTGACAGAGACACGCATAGCATTTTGATTCTCGCCGGTATGGACACGACGTCGAACATGCTTACGCGAATATTCCAGCTCCTAGCCGAACATCCCGCCATGCAGAACAAACTGCGAGCCGAGATTGTTGAAGCACACAGCGGTGCGGAGACCATCAATTACGAGGCTCTAAACAAACTGCCATACCTTGAGGCGGTCTGTCGGGAGACGTTGCGGCTCTATCCTGCTGCCCAGATCATCCCTCGCCGGTAAGCACAGTGACCCTCGTTCCGCGATTCGCTCTGAAAGCAGAGAGACAGGGCCACCAAGGACATCTTCCTCCCCTTTTCGGCGCCGATCCGTGGCAAGGACGGCACGCTCATGCATGACGTGCTCGTTCCGCGAGGAACATACGTCATCGTGCACATCCAGGCGAGCAACGACAACAAAGCGTTTTGGGGCGAGGATGCCTATGAGTGGAAACCGGAACGATGGCTCGAGCCTCTTCCTCGCGCTCTGGACGAGGCTCGTATCCCGAGCATCTACTCTACTATGTCAGTCTTCTCGGTGATTACGGACCGGTCTGTCGGCGCTCACTCCCGGACAGACTGTCCTTCCTCGGCGGGCCGCGGGCATGCATGTGAGTGGTCCTATTCCGCATCCGAAAACCCGTTGACGGCGGACTTATCGGACAGTGGGTTCAAGTTCGCGCAGCTGGAGATGAGTAAGTCCTGTCTATACGAAGCCATGTGCCGAATCCCACACTGACACTGAGCCGTCGTGTCTTAGAAGTCATCCTCTCGGTCATGCTCATGAACTTCTCGTTTGGGTTGACTGATGGGGAGATCGTGTGGAACGTGGGCCCAGTCTCCTTCCCCACCATGGGACTGGACAGCATCAAGACCGAGCTGTTGCTCCGGTTGAAGAGTTTGTGAATTAGAGGATCGACTTCAGGCTGCATAAATTCGTATCTTGCACTCTGTATGACGCATCCTTCGAACTGAGATTGATATCCTGGCCGGTTCCTTGTAGACCCCTTCCATTCAACGTAATTGTAACTGAGAGCGCTCCAGGCCTGGGCTGCTCAACGAATCTGTCAAGCCCCCAGAGTCGGGGGGACAGCGCTCGGACACGATAAATGTAACGAGGCATGGAAGAAATTGTGTTGGACGAGAGCACGAAGGTATCCGCTTCAACAACAGAATAAGTCATGTACAATCCTCCGGGTGGATAACAGAACGTTACAGGCCAGCAGCTGCTGCTAGCTTCTGGAAGTCGGGCGTACCGAGACCAGTGACCGGGTCCCAGCCCTCCTTAGCTGGGAAGCCGTTCGTGCGGCAGCCTGGGTTCGAGCCGGACGTAATATCGTTGAGGGCGGACGCGCCAGTCGAGTAGAGGAAGGGGTTGAGGAACCCGAGAGGGCTCTTCCCCGCCGCAATGAGCTTGTCGTTCAGGAGCGCAACGACGGCGGCGAACGTCGGCGACGCGGCGGACGTGCCTGAGACACCCTCGACCGTGCGCTCCGCCATGATCTCGAAGTTGACGCCCTGTGTGGAGACGTCGGGGAAGCCGCGGCCGGTGGTGTTGAACTTGCCCTTGTTCGTATTGCCGAGCGCGGAGAGGTATCCACTGATGGCGGAGCTCTGGTAGTCGGGGGCGCTGAAGTAGTTTGAGAAGCCACCTGAAGAGAAGTCCGCCGCAGTCTCGGGGACCCCTTGGGTCGCGCCGACAGACGTCATGTAGGGGCAGCCGGAGGGGAAGGTCGGAACGAACTTGTTGCAGGTGCTGGAGCGCGAGCCGGCGACGCCGCCGTCACCGGAGGCAAAGAGGATGGAAACACCACGAGTGCCAAGCTGGGCATATGCGTTACAGAGGTTCCTGCGGGTAGACGAGTCAGCGGAGTTTGTGGGTGCCAGCTACAATGTACGTACTGCGCGAGCTTCCGCGAAATCGTGTGCTCATCCTGACCATAGGAGGTCGTCAAAACATAAGGAGGAGTGTCTTCATCGAGGAGGAAGTTGATGACATCGAGGAAACCTTCGAGGTCACCGTCTTGATACCGGTCACCGACGGAGATGAAGACCGTCGGAACGCCAGTCGCAATGCCGACGGTGTACTGGATATCGAGGTTGGCCTCGATACCAGGTTCGTCAATTTGAGAGTTAGAGCCACCGTCGAGTGTCTGAAGAGTGAAGGTCGTGTTCGATGACATGTCGGCACGATACTCCTTCAAGAAGACCTAAAAGTAGATAAATCGATCAGTATCGAGCTGGAGCTGCCGATATTGGATGCAATGGGAGCAACCGTACAGCAAGATCACCATCATTGGCGTACTGGTCAATGTATCCGGTGACGGCGAGCTTATTCGACGACTGCGTTGCGGCGTCAGATGGGATGTTGTAGAGAGCCTGCAGGCAGGCAGGAGTGATGGTCCTTGAGCAGGATGACGGGACGGCTCCAGCGTTGAAGTTCTCAAGATCATCGGTGCTCCGGACCGGTGCTTGGAAGGCCGGGAGACGACGATTTGGGTTGGGAAAAGTCACCGTCGGGTGGACGAGGTCGAGGTGGCCGTGGAGTTCAGCGGGGATCGAGTATGAAAGCGTGCGGACGGCCTCGAGGCCTGTGACTTCATGCTTGAAAACGGAAAAGTCGGCGTCGAAGAGTTCGTTGGCCTTGCTGACGGGGACCTCGAACGAAAGCCAACCGCCCATGGTTGTGGTCGACTTCGCAGTGATCCCGTTCTCCTTCAACCACGCGTTCACAGCATCAATGCTCTCCTGCGCTGGAGCAACGAGCTGGTGTGCCTATGAACAATGCAAGCGAGTTAGACCAACGTTAGAGCCCTCCAATCTGGGGAACTGCATACCTCAGATTTCGAGAGATGCTTGCCGTAGTTCAAGCTTGACGGCATGCTGACGTCGTAAAGCTTGCGCTCCAGCTCGGAGACGTTACCCTGTACGAGTGCGAGACGCAACTTGAGCGTCTGGTCGGGGTCGGCGGAACCGGTGAGGGAGAAACCATTGGGAGCGCCCTGGAGAGTCTCATGAAGCTTGAGATTACGCGTGGAGGGCTTGCCTAAGGCAAGGGATACCAGGCAGGCAAGGAGCAAGCCGGAGGCAACCATGGGGACTCAAGGACGTGCTGGCTGAGGGGTGGTGAGGAGGGCGGAATATCTTGAAAGCACCGAGAGAACGCATTGACTGCTTTATACCTAGGCCTCGTCAAATAAGCTCCCAAGACCTTCATGACCGGACTCCTAATCCACACGCAAAAAAGAGTACAGCCGACGGAAGAAGCATACGGCACGTCCAGTCGGTGTGATGGTCGCAGAATGTCTTCCCAATGGGTTACTACTTGCTCAAAGTTCCCCTGATCAAGGCGTAGTGGTCGAAGCAGCCTGTTGCGTTCTCACAATGGAGGGAAAGGAGACCGATGGCCGGAAGCGAAGTGAAGAAGTGTGTGATGTGGGGGATGGAAAAGGTGATCTCCATGTGGCAGGAGGGTACGTGAGCCCCTTCGGGCTTGTCTAGACGTCCCAGTGATGACTTTCCTTGAAGCTCAGGCGGTTGTCATAACATTACTCACGCTTCAGAGCCACAAAGGCCAACGGGTTGCGTGACGATTGTGTAGTGATCCCGTCCATCTGTTATCCGGTGAGCGGTGCTGAACAGTCCTGAGACGTCGTGCAGGAGCAGCAGGAGTCAATCAGCAGCACAACTGGTCGAGCCTTGGGGCAAAAAACATATACGTCTTCAATAGAAATATCACTTGCAGATACGAGGATCTTCTTGATTGGATGAGTTACACCATGAATTGTGTCATTCCGATACCTGAAATGAACTGACCTGCTCGTGGGCCAACAAATACGAGGATCCAGTCGGAGGTGAGACGGTGTATCCGGGACGTAAGTGAAGGTCTCGGCGGCATTTTTGAACAGTGTATGAGAGATGCAGCTGAGAAACGCGCACACAGTAAGCTCGGAGGAGGAAAGCTGAAGACAAGGCTGACAGGGTAAGAATGAGTTCATTGAAGGACCCGTGCAGGCGCTCAGCGCTCAGCCACTCTTGACGCGCGCCGTCATCGTGCACAACGGTGGCGGCATTGGGTATCGGCTTATCGCTCAACCTCGTCCTCATCGTGAGGCCATAGCTGTCGCCGACGTACACAACCTACACCAGCCTACACCATGCCAATACCAACTCCCGATCTCGCTTTCTCCCTTGCATCTCTCCTTGCTTTCCATGGGCTGCGCAAACGCTCCCTGTCACCGTCTGGAGCAGCCGCCGCCTTCGCTGTCGGATACACCATGATGTCTGTAGGACTTTACGTCTTCGGAGTCTCCCTGATTGTGTTCTACCTCACCGGGTCGCGCGCGACGAAGGTCGGCAAATCACTCAAGCAGCAGCTAGAGGAGGGACACCAGGCTGCCGGATACAGGAACGCTGCCCAGGTGTTCTGCAACTCCCTCCCGGCCGCGATCGCGGCACTGCTGTGGAGCGCGCTGTACGACCCGCACTCTTGGGTGGTGGAGGGACTGAGGGCTTTGGATTGGGACATGGGGCTAGGGCAGCATAAGGTGTGGTTCGATGTCGAGCAGTGGTGTCCACTTACGCCGCCCCATGCGGCCTCGTGGAGCCGGTTTCTTATATTCGTGACGCTTGGGTGAGTTGCTCTTCATACACGAGCCACAGTCTTCGTTGCATCCTCTTAAAGGCCGTGAACAGACATTTCGCATGCTGTCTGGGGGACACACTGGCGTCGGAGCTCGGTATCCTCTCGCGCTCCCCACCTATCCTTATCACGAGCTTCAAACCTGTGCCTCCTGGGACGAACGGCGGGATGTCCACCACTGGCACGCTTGCGTCTGTCGGGGGTGGGCTGTTCATGGGACTGACGATTGCCGTTACACTCGTTGCTCAGAGCA
>JAKLMY010000357.1:0-27411 GCA_022814645.1 Ganoderma meredithae | reverse complement strand
CATTACTTGTAGTCAACAGTAATATACATTTCACTACATTGATTGATAGTAATTGCTGATGGGGGTTTTTCCTGATGTATATGACAAAAGCTAGAATGAACCTGACCAAACCTGGTACTACTGTGCAGAGCAGCCATGTCCCTATTGATACAACACATTCAATAACACTTGTGAAGTTCACCAAAGCCTCATTCCTAGGCTCCTTATCACCAAAGAGCAGGAGGCCCTAATCTATAAAAATATCATGAACCCACCAGTACCTGCACCTTGAAACCCAGAACATCCCCCAGCTTATCAAGCAGTAATAGCTGCTACTCAGAACCCTGCATCCAGAACAGCCTCTTGCCTCCCATCTAGGCCACCCTCACAGGTTCTGTCCTATGCACCCTCACACCCTACCAGTTGCAAGCCAACACCTACTGCAACCCCTGCCAGTTCTCCATGTTTGGGAGCAATCTCCCTTCAGACTGCCCTCGAACTCATCTGGCAATGAGTTACCTCTGTTACGACTGGCTGTTGAGTAAGATCAGGGAAGAGGCTTATGAGATGAGCAAGAGCATCAACGAGTGCTTGTGCAGTGAGAGCGGAGCAAGGCTCGACAGTCAGGCTGGAGACAAGTTGTATTAGAACAAGTAACTACTAAGTGAGAATACAGCAAGGCTTACCTGGAGACAAGAGGTCAAAACTGAGGTCTCCAGGTAGCAAAGTACAGGCCTTATATGTCATGAACAGCCCACTCAGCGCCTACCCCAGCATCTCGCTTTCCCTTTTTGGACAGTTTGCCTCTCATGTTGTCCTTACTGTCCTCCATTGTTTAGCAAACCTGTCCCTTGTTCTTGAAGTACAATAACTCCTGTTACCCCATTGTTCCTGTTGTCATTGTACTACATACCATTGTTCTCCCACTAGTTCCCATGTCCATAGCTACCTATTGTCCCTGGTTTCCATTGTCCATTACATGTATATAAGACCTGTACTTTACTACCTGGAGACCTCAGTTTTGACCTCTTGTCTCCAGGTAAGCCTCACTGTATTCTCGCTTGTTAGTTACTTGCTCAATACATCTTGTCTCCAGCCTGACTGTCGAGCCCTGCTCTGCTCTCGCTGCACAAGTGCTCATCGACGCCCTTGCTTATCTCGTAAGCCTCCTCCCTGATCTTACTCGACAGCCAGTGGTAACACTATCATAACATAAGCAATGGCCAGCACTAATAGGAAAAAGTTCCAAGTCTGCTCAAAGTAAGCACATAGCGTCCAATCTAAGCAATATGACACAGATGTGATTATGCTCACCTGCATGCCTGTCAAACCTTCCCTCTCTCTCTCTCTCGTCATCTGAGAGAGGAATGAAACTAGACTGCACAGTGTAAACTATCCAGGAGTTTTTTAATGCTACACAGGGATTTTAATCTGGTGAAATGACTATTTTCGGCCCTCATGTTTGGCCCACGACACTTGTCAAGCACAAGTTGTGAGGCAGCTGGCAGTGCAAGTCTGATAGTGGTTGCTTGAATTTTGGATTACTGGTGAGCCCTTCATTGCGGATTTATCTTACGTTATAGCCATTTTGCACCAGAGATTCTTGTCTGTGATTTATACGACTTATAATGCCATGTCTGCTCTCTGAGTGGCTGCCCCGCACTAGCCGAGAGTCCTCTATGTTCGCTTACATAAGCAAGCTGCCCCCCATGTTTGACTTATATCTTTCCCTGTGGTTCTCGTGGCATCCTGAATTTTTTGCGTCTATTAGTACTGAATTAAACCAACAAATTCTCCGTCTCTGATCTTTTACTGGTGGACCTGGCAGTGGGTTGCATGTCAATCAATAGAATGGAGTAGGCCCGGGTCTAACATATCCAGATCAAGTTCCTGGACGCAACGCAGCAAAAAAGCTCTGCAACAAATTTTAGTACATGCTAATCACACACCTTCTGAGATAAAGATCTATTGTACATGGAGAATGCGAGTGGTCTGTACACCCATCAGTGTTCAGCCTCGGCTACAAGGAGATTTGTACATTGGTTTGCCATCTTATCGCTCTCCGTTATCTCATCTGCTTCACTTGACTGAGTTCTAACCTGTCCTCAAGCGAAAGACTCCGACTTTTAGCGAGAATCAGACGCTGGCCGCTCGCTTAGGGTGCTTTGGCAGGGCGCTGCCGCCCCCCACGGGTGAACCCCGAGCTCGTCATTAAACCATTCGGTAGGTCGGCGCCTCTGGTTACTAGATTCGATCGATTCTGACCACGCGCTTCCGGCAATTCGTGCTGACGCCCGGGCCGATCTGCACTTTACCTTCTTCCACCTCCAACCGCTACTGACTTTCCCGCACCACAATTGGTCCCGTACATCCCGTCAGAGGGCAAGCAGAACTCCTTTGGTATGCCCCAAAAGCGACAAAACGACTTTCAATCCACCGATGAAGCCTCGGCCCGTGACCGCAAGAAACAAAAGACCGCCATTGCACGTACCATCGCGGTTCAGCCAGATGCCGGACCTTCCACGTCTGGAACCCCTCCCGAAGCAGGTCCCTCTAAATCCGTCCGTTTCGACAGTAAGTTCCTCATTCAACTGTGGCAGTGGCCGTGGTCTCATGCGGGGCATTATGGAGGTATGAAAGGGATGCCAGGCGCGCTGGACGTGGAGAAGTTCGCCGAGGTGCGTGTGGTCAAGTCTTAGGAGGTTTCGGGCTTGTCGCGATTAAATTCATAGTCCAGGGCCTTCGAGATCAATGCCATGAACGAAGCCATGCAAAATGCTCGGTGAGTCTCCACCTCCTCTTTCTGCACTAATGGTTCGTGGGCCAACCTGTGGTCAGGGCGAATTCCTCCGCGCGTGCCTGGCAGCAACTACCAAGGCACCTACGGCGCAGAGCTGCAAGTCATGATGTCCGGAGGGTGCCATTGAGACTGCGAGATAAAGCTCGCGTTGAGGTGAGTTCGTCCCGTGTTAACTCGTCTACATCGGAAGACGTACATCTCCGATAAGATGGACCCCGCTCGTCGCAAAGTTTTGGGACCTAGCAATCCCAAGCAAGGAAAGCTGAAGAGGGTCAAGCGGACCACCTCGCTCCTCCGTCGGCAAAGTGAGTTCACCTGTCGAAGTGACCCGCAGTTTAGCTCATGTGTGTCGATCACAGAGGATAAAACATGGTTAGAAACGCATATATGGCATGCGAAGAGAATGCACATGGACATCATGTGGGGTTACAAGCTGGTTCGTTCAACTCACATTGTAGGCGTGCATTTGACTCAACGCGTCGCAGGCTGTAACCCCAACGGAGAAATCCTTCAGGCCATCTCACAGGGCATCTGTTCACGGATCGATCCTTCATGATGCGTCCTACTTCGCTACCATTGAGATCAAAGGCCCCGAAGACGTCCTCCGTGCAGCGCTCGACAACTGTTGTGATTGCCAGGGGCCTAGTCCCTGTGCCAAGAGGTGCGTCGATGCCACCTATGAGTTGTCTAGGCCTCATAATATCACAGGTACTTGTCAGGGGCTCGTACTGTCGAAACGTATATATACGAGTATGCCAGATACCCACACGATCTCGTTGGCCCTGCGACCATTATCTGGCATGCAGACGCCCCCGAGTCACGACCACCCGGGATCACTCGAGGCAAACACGCCAAAGGGAAGGGAAAGGGCAAGGATACTGAGACAGTGGACGACCAACAACAGCGTCAACGTGTGATCTGGATTCGGGTTCATCCGTCAATTACAGAGGACGTGCATGAGGTCCTCCGCATCTCCCTGGCCTTCGCGTTGGATGCAGCAAAGGGAGCGGGCCGGGTAGCAGAGGCGGAGATGGCAGATCTCAGAGAGCACTTTAATGTGTTTGAGATCATGGGTCCGAAGGCGAGCCAGGTGATCAAGGGTGCGTTGAAACCCGTTGACGATAAACGAAGTGACTTCAAGAAGGTACGGTCCAAGTCTTCTTTCTTATCCTTCTATTAATTATTCTTCGTATGCGTGTAGTTCTGGAACTCGCTGAGTCACATTCAAACTGCGGGCGCCGTACCTAGGGGGATGGTTATCGGCTTCACTGTTCACGATCCTCGATTAAGGTATTCAAGTCCTAGTCTGTGCGTGTTTAAATACCTCTCACTGTCCGCTTAGCTTCCCTCCCAAGAATGCCAAGCTCGAACTCCAGAGTGGACCCTCCTTGTCACCAGCGTCCACCGTGTTCCCTTCCGCCGGGTTAGCGCAAAGCCAGATCTGGGACGAGAACATTCGGATTGTGTTGCGCAAGCCCAAATACAAGAAGAAAGACCTTGATCAGCGTCGATCCAATGTAAGTCGTGATCCTCCTCCGCACTTGCATACAACCGAATCACACTCCTCGGTACAGAACCTTGTCCCAGGGACCCCACTCAAGTCCGAGCACAACGACGATCGCGTCCCAGTCCTGCTCATCCAACGCTCGGTCGAGAATGCCGCCCTCGCTTCCCCGCAGGTCCCCTCGGTGTCCTCGCAGCCCGCGACCACGACGCCCCTGCACGGCTGGACGCTCGTTGTCCCGCAAGGCTGGGGCATGCCCTTCCTCTCGTCGCTCATCTACACCGGCACGCGCGTCGGCGGCCAGCGCGAGCGCCAGACACAGGCGTTCGAGGCTGGCTGCCCGTATTTCCCGCGCGACTTCCCCGCAACGGAGGCATACGACATGTACGCGCAGAGCAGGGAAGAGGAGGAGCATGACGCGTGGGAGCGCAAGCCGCCCGCGAAGCGGCCTAATTATGCGAAACTGGGCACACGCAGCCCGTGGCGGCCCGACTGGGGCATCGTGCTGAGCATCGAAGGCCCTGCGATGGCGCTGGGTGGCGAGGTGTTTTTGGAGACACAGAGAAAGGAGGTAGCAACTGCGGGCGGCACGGCGGTGGCGGCGGACAAGACGGTCGAGCAGTGGCTTTTGCGTGGGCCAGACGTGCCGCAGCTCGTTGCGGCGGTCGCGTCGATGCTGAACCCCGCTGCGGGATTGCTCATCCAGGTCAATCAGATGCGCGCGAAACGCAAGCTGGATCCATTGGTCAATGTGCGAGCCGAGGACCTGATCAAGGGTGCGCTGGTCCAAGTCAGCATTACACTATGTGGGCGAGGATGTCCCGACGACTTGGCTGTGATATACCGCATCGGCGACAACGAGGCGATGGAGTGGATCAAGGCGGAGGCGCAGAGGAAGAAGGGTCTCTCCATTATGCAGGACGGTCCCGACGAGACTGAGGTGCGCCCAACGATCTTCGACATATATACAAAAGCCTGACGAATCGTGCCTCATGGCTAGCTCTCGCAAATCCCGCCTCAAGACGGCATCATCGGGTATGTGACTACGGGCAGTTTCTCACTTTCTCTGGGCGAAGGACACGCTATTGGCGCAATACCCTTCGCCCAATACCTAGAGCTCAGGAAGCAGTCTCAGAGGTGAGTAGCCATTTGTGTAGAAGTAGGATTGTTGATCTCACGCCCGACTATCCAGACTGCGCAACGACAACAAGTTACTCGTCAAGCTGCGTAATCGTGACGAGACTGTTTGTCGAGCTGGGCTTGTAGACATCCTGTATTGACGGATCGTCAGACCGTGATGCCTTGCAGGATAATGAGGCAACGCCTAGACGGCAGGCATGCCAATAATGGATACAGCAGGCAAGCGAGACTATGCAAATGTGTGATGAATGATGCGAGGGACAGTGGAATGATGGATGTGGGCAGTAGCAGTCCACGCGAGAATTGAGTCACGGACGAGAGACAAGGGAAACAAACGGTAAGAATGCCAGTCTATCCTCTAGCTGATCCGCCACCTCTCGAATGTAGCCTGAATCATGCGCGCCATGTCCTCTTTCGCTTGCTTCTTTGCACTATCCGAAATACCTTCCAGCGCGTCCAGCTCTTCGGGCGAAGTTTGCAAAGGGTTGAACTCGAGGACATGTCCATCCTTGGTCTGGACCGAGACCAGCGCAGAGAACGTCGGGGCGACGAAGGGATCCTCCAGCGACGCCCGCTCGTTGACAGTGCTCCCCTTGCGCTGCTCCTTGGCAAACTGTTCGTCGGTCGGCGAATGCGCGCCTACAAGAGTACTCGTCTGCGACGCCGATCGTGAATGCGTTCCATGCTGGGATCCCACCCCAAGACTCGACGACGATCCGGACCGGATGATGATGCTCCGTTGCTTCTTCAGTGTCTTACCTGCACCTCCTGCAGCATTGAAGCGCAGCTGGTCTCCGGGCTCCGGCGCCTCTGCGATAGCCTTGAACCAATTCTTCAGGTCCAGCTCATATGGATTCGCGATGGGAGAGCCGTTCACGCTGCGTAGACGCTCATCTTTGCGGGGCCAGCGCGGATGAGAGGGTTCTGAGGGCAGAACAGGATTGAAAGTTGATGATGAGGGTACGCGAGAGGTGGGAACACGCCCTTGCGAAGCTTTCGTGGGAGAGGCGAATCTTGAAGGTGTGCGGGGAAAGCCAAGTGGTCTGGGTATGCCCTTCTGCGGACTTGGCGAGACGGCTCCGGAGGGTACGCGCGTCATATTCCGTGTCTGGGCAGTCATGGATGAGGAGGTTGACACAATGAGGTCAAGGCGGTGCGCACCTTGGCAGGAGTCTTGGTCATCGGAAGGCGAGACTTCTGCGCCGACTGCGGCACGACACTGGACGAGGGTTTCTTCTTGGGTGTCGCCGCAACCGTGCGGGCTGTACCAAAGTTAATATCAACCAACCCAGCGAGTCCAAGGTGTTTCGTACCATTCTTGACACCTCTTGAAGACTCTTCCTTCCCGAGTTTATCTCCGTCCGCCTCCTGACTCTCCACCCACTTCCGCTTGCGTGTGGTCAGGTCGATAGTCGCGTCCTCGGAGCCTAGGAGCTCGCGGGAGAGGCCCTTGACTGCGGCTTGGATGTCACCGTTGTATTTAGCGAACTCGCGCATGGTGACGTTGCGGACGATGCGCGGCATGCGTGAGATCAAGCCCTCCTGGTGTCGCCGGAAGTCCTCGAGCGTATCCGCCAGCCATTCCTCGAATTGTCGTGCCTTGTGCGCCACTGGAAGGTGGTGTTGAAGATGCTCCGCAAATAAGCTTTGATGCAGCGCAGACGGAGACTTACCTTCGAGGTCGAGGTTGGCGAGGAGCTGTTCCTTCTCCTCGTCAGAGAAATTCCGTGTTTTTGAGCCAGACATTTTGAAGCGGGACTCGGACGAAGGAGGGCAAGGGGCTGAGTTAATGGGATGGATTGGATGGGGATGGTTGAATCTCGAAGAACGCGAACTTGGAGCTCTGTGGCCACCCGCGCCGTTTACGCGCGCGGCCCTGAGTCACGTGTGCCTGTCTGCTTTGCTGAATTTGATCGACAGCCGCAAGTCCTGGTCTCTGAAGGTCTCTGACGGTCTCTGACACTGAATCGGGCTTGCCTCTGCAGCCCAACGCATCTGGGCATGCCTCTCGATGGCCACGCGCACCTCGTATCCCAAGGATGGTCTGGCAAGGGCACCGGGCTCCGCAACGGCGCTATCGCCAAGCCCATACACATCGTGCAAAAGAAGTCCCTGGCTGGAGTAGGCAAGGATCGCGACGAAGCGTTCCCCTTCTGGGACCAGTACGTCTGCAGAAGTTGTCTGTGAAACACCTGTCTAACACGATGTTATGTCCCCAGTGTCTTCCAGGCTGCCTCAGTTAGCATTCAAGTCAAAGTACACAACTCGGATGACGAATCTGTGAGTCCCTCTCTACTCCTACCCTTATTCCCCATCCAATGCCGCTATGCAATCGCACAGGATTCAGAGGGTAGCTCAACCCCGAACCTTAGCCTCGAGCGCACGAAGACGGGCATCATATCTAACCGTCGACCTACGACTGGCACCCCGGCCCTGTCAGGCGCGACGACCCCTTCTGAGCCACAGAGTCTGAATGGCGACTGTCCCCTCACTCCAAAACTCAGCATCATGGCGCAAGCCAAGCAGCAGTCTGCCCGCCGGATGCTCTACGCGATGTTCTACCGTGGCCCTGTCTTATCCACGCACGAAGTCGAGAAGGCCGCACTGTTCCCTGCGAGCCTTGCTGGGTCATCATCTTCTTCCTCCTCAGCGTGTGGCGACAAGGCAATGAAAGAGCCCAAGAGTACAAAGCGGAAGGTCGCGGATGTGGAGGGCGAAGACAGGGCGGAGAGGAAACGTCGGAAACGGGAGACGAAGGAAGCAGAAAAACGAGCCAAACTGAAGGGAAAGGGCAAGGCTACAAACAACGATGAGGAAGATGAAAAGGAGGAGGACGATGAAGCTGTGGAGCTCCCCAGGACAGCAAAGGCAGCCAGGAAGGCGGGGAGGGCAGAGAGGAGGAGGCTGAGAGTAGAGAAGCGGGCTCAAAAGGAGGGGAGGCGGAAAAAGAGGGCGGCACGAAAGGCGAAAGAAGATGCACAGGTAAGCTCGCCATATTCTCCGTCTGACGACGAGCCCGCGAAGTGCACCTCACAGGAGGCAACACCTATTGTGGAAGAAGCTTCCCTACCGGATGTGGGAAAAGCATCGAAACGGAGTAGAGACCCGTGCGCGGATACCTTGCCTAAGAAGAGCGCGTAAAAGAAAAGTAGCCAGAAGTCGCAGTCCTAGTGCAATCCTATTGCTCTGTATGTTCACTATTGACCTAATGTGACTGTAACTGGCATGGTCCTATGAACGTCTCAGACGATCTATGCATGTTTGTCTATATCAAGTCCCGTGCATTACTCGTGCCAGTCTATTTGTACAGCGGAGTGAGTAGAGTGATGTTTCATACCAACGCATCAACGTCTCGGGAGTCGGAGTCGGGCATACAAAATAATACAAGTTGAGGTGAAACAAGGTTCCAAAACAAATGCTACAACGGATGCTTACGACAACCGCAACGAAAGAAGCAAATCAAAGTGAAACAGTAAGCTCTGCAGCAACCCATGGCCGCGAGCGGAGACAACATTTGGTCGCCAAAATGGGGCTAAGGGAAGCAGAGAAAAACTTGAATAGACTCCGACGGCCGGATCCAACTTGAACGCTTGAACATCCACCACACCCTCTTTGCAACCCGCTGGACAAAATAAAACAGATGTGAGAACGACGTTGGAATGGAGTGGAGATAGTATTACAGATGTACAGAATGCAACATACGTATGGGGTAAACGGGACAGAGCATCGGCGCGGTCTGTCACTAGGGATATCGCGGCACGCCGTGCTGCTGCTGCCAGCCCAACTCATAATAGCTTTACATACGAGTACCTCTCCATGCACTTTGCAGCGCAATGCGCCTTGCCTGCAATTGGAGCCTCTTGATCAGCACTTTGCCTCAAATTGGCACGGGAAGATCGCACCTGATCCAGCGTGATCGAGTCTTCCCTGAGCTCGACCTTCTGCCTTCCACCGTCCTCGTCATCATCGTCCTCGTCATCGTCAAACATGGCCGAACGGCCATTGTTGCGCATGCCACCAAAGGCAGCCTTGCCCCCCGCTAGCGAAAACGGCGATGACTGCACAGCGGTGCCGAAGACGCTCGCCGACGGCGATGCCCCGAACGCCTTGAAGTCCGTGACGACCTTGCGCGGTGGTGAGGAAGGTGCCGCCTTCGTCGGTGTCGTCTTCTCCGCGGGCCGTGGGGGAATGGAGTACGGCGAAGTGTAATATGAGCTTCGTGATGACGACATCCGTGCATGCAGGTACTTGTCGGTGAACCGCGTGCCAGGAACCTATGTGAGACAGCGCGTCAAAGGTAGTGTAAGCACAAAGGCCGATGTCGGTGCTTACTCGCTTCAGGTGTGGTCGCGCGTCGGCGAGTGCGGGAGCATTGAAGTAGATGCTGACATTGTGCTTCGCTTCCTCCGATTCGCGGTAGATGCTCTCGATCACGACCTTCTTTGTGCTCTCGTTCCGGAGCAGCAGCCGTTCATGGAGCTCCTTTGCAACGTCGTCGACGCTCTCGTTGTTACCCAGTATCCGTTGGGACACTGCCTGACCGACTTCACGCACAAGCCGCTCCATGTCCAGGTTCTCCAGCACACTGCCGACGATGGCGTGTGTGAGAAGGTCCGCCGTCGTGAGCGGAAGCATGAGACCCGACGTGATGTTTGTCAGTGCCTGGTAGAAGTCTGTCGCGTACTGTGCATGGCGTCAAGACGTCATCTCTGATCAAACTGAGAGCGACGGAGAAGGGGAATGCCCACTGACCGAATAGCCGCTAAGCGCAGGCTCGCACGCAACAAAGAACTGCACTTGCCCGGTCAGCAGGATACACCAATGCCGCGCAGACACGACGTACCAGAGTGATTCCCCTGCTAGCCATCTCCCGCGCGATCTGCAGCGGATCGTGCCCATCAGGCGAGCCCTCGTCGAAGCCTAGAACGCAAAGAGTCAAAGGGGAAAGCCATAGACATGTCGAGACAAGGGACGTTACCGTCGCCGTACTCCCCGATCCCATGTGGGGGGGCGTCCGCGATGAGGACGACCATCTTGCTCGCCAGCGGTCGCCAGTCCATGTTGAGGGCTTCAGCAAGGGCGGCTGTCACCGCCTCGGGGCCATCGCCTCCGCCAGAGGCGTAGAGGCTTGAGAGGTTCTTGTGCACCTCCGAGATGTCGGATGAGAAGCCAAAATTCTTGGTGACGTACGTGTGGTCCTGGGGAGGGTGGTCGCGGTACGCGACGAGGCCGATACGGAGATCCTCGCGGGTCTGGAGCTTGCCGGACTCGTAGATGTGGTTGCAGATCTCTTCAATGTTCTTGGTCGCGGACGCGATATAGCTTCCCTGGCTGCCTGTGCAGTCCTGCACGAAGACGAGGTCGCTGTGTGGGGGAGATGATGGGGTCGTTAGTTGTCAGCCCGCTACCGTCACTGTACCCGGGCGCGTGCTCCATGTGTGCAAGCTTCGCAGAAGCGAGGAGGCAGGGGCGGAAAAGAGATGAAATACAGTGTGCGTGTACATACAGCATCTTCCGGCCATCGTCGAGCCCTTGAAGCGGGGGTTGCTGCTGATACGCAGGCTGGGGCTGGAAAGGCGTCGCGCCCGCCATGTCCATGTCTTCGTCCATGATTATCGTGCAATCTGAATCGTGAGTGCAGGCGGTCGTTAACGGGACTTGATTGCGTTCGGAGCGGTGGCGTGTCGTGGGGGTGCTCCGCGTCGAAAACGAGGAGCAGCTAGGTGGAGGATGGGTGTTGGTGGCAAGGACGGGAGTGTATTGGCTGGGGAGGTATTGTGGTCCGCATTGGGGGGTATGTCACTTATGTTGCGCGCTGACGCCACGCCCCCGCCGTGCGCCGTCTCCGTCGATTATCGGATCTAGCCGATTGGCTCTCCCGTCCCCTTTTTGGCCGCTGCGCCTTCGAGGCGTCCATCGTCCATCTAATCTCTCCCGGCCGCAACCGTCCACCGCCGTAACTAACCCATTCCTCATTGACAACCCCCGCCGCAGCACGCACACGCACAGTCCCAACCATCCACAAGCGATCGTCACCGTCGGCCAGAACAACATGCGAGTAGTCTATACATCTACAACTCGCGCCGTCCGCTAGAGTTCCCGATCAGCCACGCGATCCACTGCCCAACGCCCCAGCCCTGGCCCACTCCCGGTCCCGGCCGTGCAAATGTCCTGTACACGAGATACAGCCCCGCCGAGAGCCCGCTCACCATCGACGCCAGCTTGATGTACGTCCGCAACCGTACCGACGCCATCAACGCGCGATCTGTGCCCCCAGGGATGGCAGAGTTCCTGTGGGTGGGCAGGAGGGAGTGAAAGAGAAGGCCGCCGTACGCGTCAGTATTAATGCATTACGGTACCGTGGATCGTGGTGGCACGCCGCAACACCGCAACACGTTGTGACCGGCTAGCTGCAGCGCACCCCACAGAATGGAGAGAAGAGACAGGTACTCACGGGTTCATCGCGACTCTGCACACGGCGTGGAACACGTCCGCCGTCTGGCTCGTCTTGACGCTGACCGCGATGGGCACCTGGAGGAATAACCGTCGGCAGTACACGTCCGGCTGCACCTCGTGTCGCTGAACGCGAGCCACGTTGTCAGAGAGCCTTCTGACGGAACCAGGAACGTGGAACGCACCTGCAGGGCGAGGTCAAGGTCCGACTTGGTCGCCACAAAAAGCGTCGGGATGTGGTCGAGGCTATATTGTTGCTGATAACGAAGCATCTCACATCAGGCCATGGTGTCGCGCCTGAGAAGGCAGGTGAGACCGGGCGCACCCGAAGATTGCTGATGTACGAAAACGAATTCGTGTCGCTCGAGTCGTGCACGTACACGATCACATCCGCGAGGTCAGTCTTCTTCGGATTCCGCAGTGTCTCTGCCTCGTACTTCGAGCCAAACTCCTGCAGCTGAAACGCACGATTCATAGCGTACAATGAATTAACGAACGAAATGAAGATCAACGCAGGAACGAAGGGCATACACACCACGAGGTATTTCTCCGATCCGTCGAGATCAACGGAGTTGACGACACTATTCATCTTCTTCGTCGGCTCGTATGTCGGGCTGAACGGCTTCCCCGCGAATGCACGGAGCAGCGACGTCTTACCGGACCCGGCTGCGCCACACACGTAACACAGGAACACGTTCCGTGTTGACTTGCCAGTACGTCGATCGACCTTCCTAGGACGGGTGACGTGCAGCGCAGCCGTCTGAGGCTCATCTGGGTACCCGAGATATGCCAAGTATGCAAGCGTCGTTCTGTAGTCGAGCAACGTTGTCATACTGCGACATGAAATGCAGCATGTCAGCTTTCACCCGGGGTCAGGCCGAGGAATGAACGAAACGAACCTCCATTGTGCGAGCCAGCCCTGGAGTGTGACCGCACCAGTGTCGTCTGCAACGGTGGTGTCAGGGAACTTCTGACCGGCCCATGGGTTGCCTGGTGATGTGCTGAACAGCTCATCCAGTTCTTCCTTGTTCAATGCGCCATCCTGGTCCTTATCAAAATTCTCGAAAATGACTGTCAGGAACTGATAGCCCAGTGGACTAAGCTCTACTGAGCAATCGTGCGGCACATCGAATCTGTCTGGACGTTAGCGACATCTTATGCAACGTGCACACCGAGCAACCGTACTTGGGATATAGGAAGCTTTCCGTTAGCCGAAGATCTTCCCCGTAACCGAACTCTCGAAGCACTGTCCAAGTTGTCTCCAGGCGGCCGCGCTGAATAAAGATAGTGTGCAGATAGAGGAAGCCTTCCTCCGTCAGCCCGTTGTCCCGTACACCACCTTCTGAATGCTGCCGGACCATGTCTTTGATGCCTTCGAGCTCTTGAGCCTGAAGCGGCGCATCAAAGCATTTTCGCTGCATATAGCGAGCGCTGTCAGCGACCCCTATGCGCTCGTTCGGTATATGACCTACTTGAAACTCATTAAGCTCCGAAGCATCAAGGATGCCATCCTTGTTTGTGTCACAGAGCTTAAATATTCGCCGGAGGGCGGCAACACAATCTTTCTTGAGGACCTGCAGATAGATACCGGGTGGTGAGAACGATTGAGAACCGTTGGGGATTAGACGTACTGACGTGATCTCTTGAGTCGTAAAGGGGTGCGGTGGGGTGGAGGACAGCTTTCTGGGCGAAATAGAAGACTTCGGACACGTTCAACGGTAGCTTGGCGGAACATTCCACGCATGTCTCAACTTCCTGGCGGATGCTGTTCGCTTTGCGGAGAAGGAGGTGATATGGGATGACGGTGGCGCACCTTGAACTCGTTCATGATGGGTATAATCTCATCCTCAAGAGCCTCGTTGGTGACCTCGCCGCCGCGGAGGTCGATCTTGTTGCCGACCAAGATTACGGGGACCTGTGTGAAACGCGTCAGAGGAGGGCGTGGTTAAAGGATGGGAAGGTACTTGCATTGACGCCAAGTTGGCGGAAGTAGGGTAGCCAGTAGGTGGGTATTCGATCGAAGGAATTTGGGTTGTCGATAGAGTAGACGACGCAGATGACGTGTGCTTTGCGAATCTCGCTTTCGAGGTGTTGCCGGTCGTTGTCTCCGCCTGCGGCGCGACGGACAAACGAAATAAGCACAGAAACACAGGTCGCGGGGGACTCGGCAAGGGGATGAATGCCATGCGTTGGGTGGGAGAATGGAAAACGGGCAAACAGGCAAACGGAAAACCAGTGGCCACTGGCGGTAAGCCAAAACAGGGAGAACTCACTGCCAGAGTCGACGATGTAAGTGGTAACGTTTTCCGGGGTGACCTCTGGGGGAATGGTGACTTCTGGGACGACATGCTGGACCTATGCCAGGAGGAATGGAGGAGGCGTGGAGATGGATGAGGCGCCATTGCTGAGTCAATACAAGGAACTTGGAACGCGCCAAGGGGACTGCGAGACATACACGAGGCACGAAGGATTCTTTGATGAGCGACGTGACTATGGTGCTTTTGCCTACGCCGTCTAGGAGTGGATGGTCAGGCTGGAACGCGAGCCGGAAAGAGAGGAGGGTGCCAAGGCTAACGCACCGTCGCCGACGAGGAGGATCCGCACGTCTCTGCGCATGCTGAGCGTCACGGACGCCGAGAAGGATTAGGGTGAGCGTATAGGATGCTAGTAAGTAGTAGAGAAGAGATGAGCCCGCACGCGCACGCGGAGTCGCCACCGCGTCCTCGGGCCTCGGCTGGCCCTCGCAGCGATGCAGGAGGCGCCGGGACCGGGAGGAGAGGCGCCCGGGAGAGGGCGGGGGCTCGTCCCGCGGGACGAGGGAGAGCCGGGGGTGGAGGAGCTTCCATCTCACGCTGATCTGGGCCCGAGTCCCTGAAAGGAGACTTGCTCCCAAACGCTGCGTTTTTGTGCCCCGGAACAGTTGTCCCGCTGCTCTTTCCTCCAACCACCGGCGTCGAAGAAGTTTCCTGCGACACCACCCTTGACGCGACACCACCCTTGACGCACAGGAACCCCCCTGGGAACCCTCTCTCTCACTTTTCTATATAACGCGGCCTCCACACTGGCCAGCCATCCGCACCTCGTCTTCCGGTATGTCTCGCACACGCTACTACAGACCGTCCGCCTCCACTACAACTGTCTTGAAAGGCAGGCTCAGGCTTCGTCCCCTCATGCTCGCAGAGGTCCTACCTAGCGACATCTGGATCTCCATTCTTCACTATCTGTCCGTCCCTGACCTTTCCACCCTTGCACAAACCTCTCGCTATTTTCATGCTCTGGTGGGTCCAAACCCCATACTAATATCCTACCCGAGGCTGACAAGCGAGCGATGCCAAGGTTAATGAATTTGGTTGGAAAATACATCTCAAGGCCAATCCCCATCATACATGGAGTCTAGCCAAGTCCATGAGATCATGGAATCCTTACGCCCAGGTTCGGTGAGTGTGCCTCTCATGCTGCGAAGTCTATAATCCCCGACCCTCTCAACGACGAACGCCCTGACGAACTCATCACATCATGATGGAACCCAGACGGGGTAGAATCCTTCTGAGCCGTCGAATGTCCGTCTGCACACGATCCTGCGCCCGTTGCCTAATATCGTGCTGCATATAGCCGCCTCGACGCGCCTCTCCATGGCCCCGTGAGCATGGTTGCTCTTCGTGCAGATCTGTTATACATCGATCATGATGTTTGCCGGATGGGCGAGTCGCCGGTCCGTGTGAACATAAAAGCGCCTCTGTACCAAACACATTACGAGCTTTCCATCGTGGAGCTCGAGTGTCGTTGCAGCTCGACCCAAACCTGATCCAAGCCCCTGGACAAGCGCCGCGATCTTCTACTTCTTCATCTATCCACTTACGCTTGATCTTCGATACTGACTATGCCTCTCGCAGCTACAACACGATTGCGGACAGTAACTGGAGCGAGCCCCATTTCGTCGCCAGACCCTTGGCGTCCAAGTGGACAGGCAAGCTCCAACCTCACCTTGCCATCAATAACTCTCGCCTCTTTGTCGCCGCCGCCAGCCGTATCTACTCCTACACCTTTGGGCGTTCGGAGGTCCCGGGGTCCGCTCCGAGCATCCAGTTTGAGTGCGCGTACATGACCAACAAGGTCCTGCAGGCCTCTCGCGATATCACGAGTATACAATGCGTCCCGGACGGTGGGTTCGATCGCACTGTATACGTGGGATACGCGGATGGCACGCTCGAGCGTGTTGTTCTGCCCGCGTGCAAGCCTGGAGCTCAGAGCCTGGTGCAACTTGACGCCCCGCTCCGCGAGAAGCGGGCCTACCATGGCACAGACGCGGTCGAGAGCATCTCGACCGACGGGGACCGGATTCTCTCCCTGTCCTCGAACGGTACTGCAGTCTTTTTCTCCAACTCTATCACCGATCCCGCACCAGAGTTCATCGAGCTGCGCGTCCGCAGTTGGGCAACCCATCTCTTGAAGCGGCACGCCGTACTCGGCGCGTCCTCCCTAACCCCCCTGACCGTCCACGCCCTGCAGGAGTCACACGTCTCCCCCACCCCGTCCCATATCCTCACCACCGCTACGCACGACGATCACCCCCGCGCCTCCGCCGTCTACGGCATCTCCGGGGCGCCGCCGTCAGCGCCGTGGGGATCCTCCGACAACGTGGTCATCTCGGGGTGGTACGACGGCGTCGTAAATGTGCACGACCTCCGCTCCTCGCGTCGCGCGTCGCGGATCCCCGGGGTCTCGTCCTACCCCGCCGGCGGCGCCCTCTACCCGGTCATGAGCATGTTCGATCCCTGGCTGTTCGAGCCTGTGTATGACGTCGCAGCTGGCGGGGGGAACGCGTGCCACATTGCGGCCGGCACAGCCCGCCATAGCGTCGTCGCGTTCTGGGACGTGCGGGCGGCCAACCGCGGGTGGAGCGTGCATGCCCCTGGGAACGATTCCTCTCCCGTGTACTCGATCAAGCTCGAGAGCTCGCGGCTCTTTGGAGCGACACAGTCACGGCCGTTCGTGTTCGATTTCGGGCCGGGGGCGAGGGAAGAGACATACCCTGCGCTGACACGGCCGATGAAGGAGGACGGGCTGAAGCGCAGGGACAGCAGTGGGGTCGGGTTCTATGTGACGAAATACAGGCACGCGCGTCCGCAATAGAGCTTGGGGGTGGTGAGGGAGAAGGATCAGACATACATGTAAAATATTTTTGATGGGTTTGTTGATCAACTTCTGTGTGTACACCCTACGTTCTTGGTAACAATACCGTCGTGGTCCTGGATGGACTGTCTTTCCGGCATTTGGAGTGGTTTTTGCGGTCATATTAACCCCTTCACTGCTTCAGACTGCAGTTTCTCTTCACTGCCGGCGGTCCCGTATGGATCCATTGGGCTGATACTCTTTACATTTCCTCTGTCAACTACGGGTTGCTGGAATCATTCCATGGACAAGGAGAAACATACTTTGGCAGAGAGTTTGGCGAGTCATGGAGCTTCTGCCATCATCTGTGTATTTGCAATCGGTAGGGCTGAGTGAGAAAGCTGGAAGAAGCACACATACAACCGGCGTAGCTGGCTTCCTATACCGAACTTCTTCAACCATTAGGAACGCGCGATCGCGCTGTACTTACCTCAGGCCATTGGATCACTATGACACCTCAGACTCATAGGACGTCAATTCCAACTCAAAACTGGCCAGTTGACTGGTTCTCCTGGCCACGACGGACCGCACCCCACACTACAAAGGTATCAACGGTGACAGCACATCGCAGACTCGTGACTGTTTACGACATTATCGACACCACTTGTCTAACTTTCCGAAGTGCTTGGCATCCTGGTTGACGCTGCCAGCGAAGACGACGAGCCGGCATCTTTCCCACCTACTTCCCTCCTATATGAGACTCCACTTGGTGCGTGCTTCCAATAAAACCACCCCCTGCACCTTCCCTACAGCCTACCTACCTGCACCGATTCAAAAGGAAGAGATGCCCATCCCCACGGAACCCATTGGATCCTTGCCTAGACCCCAATATCTTCAGGATGCTTTTAGGGCCTTCGATGCGGGTACGATTTCGCACGAAGAGCTACTGCAATTGCAGGAAAGGGCTGCGGCCGATTCCGTGCAGCGAATGGAGGAGACCGGTGCTGAGTTCGTAACCGACGGCGAACAGAGGGTAAGTATTATCTCCTCGAAAGTGATAGCTCGAATGCTACCAACTAACACCAGACACTTCGCTGTCCTTCTCCAGGCGTCCTCCTTCGCGACCTATCCCCTCATCGACACCTTGGGCGGCAAGGGCCTGGCCCCCAATCTCGTCGCCGATGGCCAATACTTCGCCATATTCGATGATGGCCACCACAGGCAGCTGCCCCGACTCGTCAGGGGCCCGCTGAAGTACAACACTTATGCCCACGAGTATTATCGGAAGAGCAAGCCGCTCGCGAAGCAGGCTAAGCTGAAGCAGGCCGTCATTTCCCCAAGCATGCTCTACCTGCTATACCCCCTGAATGGTACGCCAACAGCTTTCCGATCGTGATCTGCCGAGGCCGAGCTTAACCAGTCACACGTGTCGCATTCCACCGCAGGCGAGGTCGAGGGCTACACCAAAGACGAATTCGTCAAGGACCTCGTCAACGAATGCGAGAAGGACATTCGAGGCTGTTTCGAAGCCGGTGCGCCGCGAGTCAGTATCGACTTCACCGAGGGCCGGCTCGCCGCCAAGAAGGACCCGCGCAACCCATGGACGGGCGCGAGTCTGCTGCACACATTCATCGACCTTATAAATCAGGTTCTGGATCGCTTTAGTCCTGAGGAGCGGAAGAACATTGGAATCCACACCTGCCCCGGAGGCGACTGTGACAGCGTCCACAGCAAGGACGTCGACTACCACGAGCTGCTCCCGAGCCTCTTCCAGATAAACGCTGGCTACTTCCTGATCGAATGCGCCGGCGAGACGAACAAGGAGAAGGTGTACAAGGAAATTGGGGAGCACCTGCGGAGAGACGCGATGGGAGTAAGGCAGGTAAGTACTGCCAGTGTTCGCAATCGATATATTGAGGATATGGAGAAAAGGGTTGACTGATCGAATTTTGTGCGCTTTAGGTCGCGTTCATCGGTGTCGTCAACCCGCTCAACCCCAAGGTCGAGACACCGGAGGAGATCTGTGAGCAGCTGATCGACGCGTCGAAATTCATACCCGTCGACCAGCTCGGTGCGACGGACGACTGCGGCTTCAGCCCATTCAGCGTGGACGTGAAGCCGAAGCACGGCTCACCAGACTGTGCGCGAGACGTTGCATTCCAGAAAATCGCGAACCGCGTAAAGGGAGTGAAGTTGGCGAGCGAGAAGCTGGGTGTTTGAATCCGGGCTGCACACTGCACAGGCTCGGAGCTGTAGATAAAACCAGGAAGCGGACAAGAATTGACAACAGTCATTCGCACCTCATGACGCGTCTGAATTCATCGAGGCTTTTACCGCAGTCCACCACAAGGTGTTCACACAATTCAAACATCTCGGGTGCGCGGAGGCGGGCATACCAACCACACGGAGCGTCCTACACCTCTGGAGCTTCTGCACGAAGCGATTGCTCTAAGTTATCTTGATGTAGGCGGATTACCACAGGAGAATTACATACTTCAAAGGCTGTGGCAGCCATGGTATATAGTCCCCCCTTTCCCCCGATATCACCCATGCGCGACCCAGGCTTTGGAGAATTCGGAATCTTCAACGGAGTCCATGTTGTGTCTGGAGAACATTTGAGCCCTCGACAACGAAAGCATCATACATGTGGTCGATTAGTCAATCAGAGCAAGGATAATAGTTGGCTGGCGGGTGGAGGTTGAGGACAAGCGGGTGGACCGTAGAAAGTCCGCCATGGCATCAGCAGCCGCGGCCTTGCAAACAGTTACATGTTTCCAAAGTTCCGGCTACCATTGGCGCTCACCACTTCCAGTCCGGGTTCACGTTCTCGACAAAGGCGAAGTAGGGTGCAGACTACATGTATTCGTACTAAACATGGACCTGAATATGGACGCATTGTCACAGCTGAGAAAACTCGAAGTCGGGAGAGATAGATATGTATAAGATAGGTTGCGAAAACCTTTCCAGCAATGGTATGCGGTGGGAGAGACCAGTCGCCGGTACTAGTAGTGCTTGAAAGTGCCGCTCGACGCCGAGCTGGACGAGATGCCCAAGTCGACCTTGACCACTTGCTCCTTCTTCCAGAACCGGAACACTTTTCGCCTCTTCGGAGGGACTGTGAGCTGGCGATCCAGTTCTTTCATCGCCAAGAGCTGGCCCTTCAGCGTCGCAATTTCGACAGCTTGCTCGTGTATGCGGTTCATCGTGTCTGTCTGTAAAGCAGGTCAGCATCGGGGAACACTGGCTGAACAATGGCAGAGAGGCGACAAAATACCCGTAGAGCCTGCAACTCCTCCTGGTGGCTACGCGCGATCTCCCGGTATCGCGCCAGCTCGTCCTCGAGCTTCGTCCTCACGTTGATCTGGTGTGCGAGCATGGATTCCGTCTCCTGCAGCCTAGCACGGAGACTGGTAGCATCGCCCGAAAGCTTGTTGGACCTGAGACCCTTGATTGTCGAGACCAGAGCCCGCTCCCGCGCCACCCACGACTCCTTCACGTTCTCGAGAGTGTTAGCGCGAGTCAGAGCGTCATCCTTTTCTTGGGCAAGCACCGCCATCCTAGATGTCATAGAAGCGATAGCCTCTTTCGCAGTGTCGAGCTGCGCTGATAGGTCAGGGGTGTATTGGCTGAAGGCTTGGGTGAGGGGCATGCAAGAGCCGGATATGAGGGTTTCGGTCCGTTGTTGCCGTTCAACAAAGAGCACCGGTTGTGCAGACTAGGGGCCGAGGTCTCTTTGAGGGCTGAAAAACAGTATAGCGGCGGCGATAGCGAATGTTACGGTCTATAAAACGTTTGAAGTATATGCGCTAACCCAAGCTGAGAAAAGCTCACCTCGATGATCTGGGCACTGACTCAGCCTGCGAGCCCGACCGCGGATGGAGGATGAGAGGTGCAGCTGAATATTAACGCCAAGGGGGGCTGGTACAAGATGGCGAAGAAAAGTGAGACCCCGAGGACGAGGGAGATGGTACCGCACAACAGGCACATAGAAATAGAGAGAGGACGATCGGCAACATGACGAGAAGTTGGTGTCGACTTGACATCATGGGAGGTATCGGAGTGAATCGGTGTCAGCCTATGGCAGAGACTGCTGTATTAAGGGATGTGACGAGGCCTTGAGAACCGAGGAAGCAGATAAAGCGCTCTGTTGAAGGAAGACGGGTGACAGGGTCGAGAGGCGGCCTGTCGGTTGCTGGTGTCCGCATCCGTTCACTTAGTTCGATTATGAGGATACCCATCGCAAAGGGTTACAAAGTTGCACGAGGTGTAGTTTCTCCGTGTGCGATCATCATTCGAGACGTTGGGACTTACCTAGAAGACTCAATCACGAGCAACTGCAGGAAGCTCTTGGAACCACCACAAGCGATAATATCAAGGAGTGGGGAGAATTTTGAGGCAAACGAGCCGACGAAGAGGCCGTGCCTAGGTCCAGAAGGTGTCATGCGGCGCAGCTGAGGCAGAAGGACCCATTACCGCGCCACCAACGCTATGCACGACTACGGTGATGTCGAAGTCTTCAAACGCTCTAGTGAGCTTCGCATAGTTCGGCGAGTCCGCGACGAACTATCGTATGTCGGTGATGATATTTTTCTCCTTCATGGACAGGCACAGCTCCTCTACGACCTTCCGCATCGTCACCTCGTCTCTTCTGTGCAGGATACGATTGAGTCCACTACCCAGCAGCCCCACCGCTGTGGCCTTGCTTATCCTAGCCGTTGCCCCAATTACAATAGTGGAGGATTTTCCTCTGTGGAGATATCCTTTGACAGAGCTGAAGCGGAGTCACTTCAGCCAGAAAAAATTGATGAGGTCGTAAAGGCGCGGCACGGGCCCAAGGAGGACAACGCCAAGCCACAGCTGTGAGGATGTTGATGGGAACGGATACCTGCATAGCTGGAGGTTATGCGGGGACAGAGTGGGTGGTCGTCATTGGGAGAGGATCGACTCGAGCTTTGGAGCAGGGAAGTCCGGGGTTTAGATTGCCCAAAACAGCAATGCACAGATAGAAAGAGATCTGCTGAATGAATGCTTTCGAGGGGCATATTGACGGAGAGGAGGAGTACGGCCCTGTTACAGCACTGATAAGTAACAAACTTAGCGACACAGACTCTGGATGGTGAAACGATACTCGTTGCGTTGAAGCAAGTCGTCCCTGAGCCTGTCACGGTGGCAGCCTGCGCCCGAACTCTGTTTTGTTTTCCAGCCACGAGGGGTGCAAATTGGACTATGCCATAGGGCCAAAGAAATGGGAGCAGTGAGGCAGGAGACGATGGAGGATACGCCAGTCATTCGCCAAAGACTCAATGTGACCAGCGGGACATCGCTGGACGTTGGCCGGGAGTCGCGGGACGACGATCACTGTCAGAACGACGCGGCGTGACCTATTCCCGTGATTCTGGCCTGTCACGAGTAACACGCACTGGCTGTGCGTGAGAAGATTGCGTCCCGCCACCGACGCGTCCGAGTACGCGCACTGCCAGCGTTTGACCCTCTTTCCTTCCTCATAAACGACCACTACAGCCCAAAGACAAATAACAAGCGCACGAGTATTTACTTCGCATCATCCTCTTTATGCCTGTGGACGCTTGTAGAAGGTAGGTGGATCAAGCGCATCTAACTATACCTAGTAATCACCTCACACCTCGCCTTATGCAGGGTACTGCAGAAAAGCAAGTATAGTCAACTGGTGTATCAAGCATTTCCCTCTTTTTCTGACTCTACATGCAGCTTTTGGCCACTCTTCATTCCGGGGACGACAGGAAGAGATCATCGAAGCCGCTGTACTCGGTACGAATCACCGGCACAAAAATCCTTCACTTTAAGTGGCTCATGCTTATCTCCAGGCTCAGATGTGCTTGTCGTTGCCCCGACTGGAATGGGCAAGGTCGGCATCCTGGAATCTCAGGAGAACAAGCCCTTGACATTTCTGTGATACAGAGTCTGTGTTTCCAGGTGCCCGCTGTGGCTGCCGAGGTAGGTGACTTGCCATATGTTCCCATTTGCGTTCACTCAATAAAATATGATTAGAATGGAGTCACAGTCGTTGTTTCTCCACTCATAGGTTGGTCCGTAGCTCAGCCTCAGCTTGAACTTATTCTGAAACCCTCTTCAGCCCTCATGAAGAATCGTGAGATTACCCAGCACAGAACGTCGCTACCTACCTGACCGGAAGCTCCCAGAGATATCAAAGCTGCGCGACCTGGGTGTCCCTGTTGCGTCTTTAACGTCCGAGGTCTCCTCTAAAGATAGGGCTTATGTGCGCGTATTGTCTTTTCCTGTCGAACCTCCGCTCAATGGTGTTTGCATAGGTCCTTCAAGATCTCCGTTCTGATAACCCATCCTTCAGGTTACTTTACGGTGCGTCGCTAGCCGAATTTCTACGTGTACATGTCCTCTCTGACGTTGTACAGTCAGTCCCGAAAAGTTCTGTACTTCGGAGGTTCGTCAGATCGTCGCCGGACTACATGAAAAAGATGAGTTGAACCGTTTAGTGGTTGACGAGGTCCGTCATTCCGCGCGCATTCTTTCCGTTGGTGCCGTCGCTGATCAATTATCAAAGGCACACTGTATCTCTGTAAGCTCTGAATGATTACGCCTGCATATATGCTGATTTGAGTCATAGGAATGGGGCCACGACTTCCGAGAAGAGTACAGGCGGTTAGGTTCGTTTCGGGATAAATTTCCCAACATACCGATCATGGCCCTCACAGCAACAGCAACGGATATGTGCGTGGTTTTGAGCTCCGGGTTACTGTTAAATGCGGTATTGAACACCTGCAGGGTGCGGGAAGACATCATTCGCAGCTTGAAAATGGCCCCAAACCGCCTTTTCGTTGCGATCCATCCATTCAACCGCGCGAACTTGTACTACGAGGTGGATGGGATTCATGGCACTCTTCAATAAACACCGAGCTCACAGGGGTGTGCTTCACTAGATTCGGTATCAGTCCAACCCGAATCCCACTGCCCATATGATTGACATATACGAGTACATCGAGAACCTGCACCGAAGGAGAGGCTGCGCATCTTCAGGGATCGTGTATTGCCGAACGCGTGCTCTCTGTGACGAGCTCGCGGACTTCCTGAGGAAGAAGAGCATCCAGGCGAAAGCTTATCATCGTGGACTAAGGTGGGTCCAGACTAGATGCCCTGATTTGCGGTCTTGGCTGAAGAGACGTCAATGGCGCAGCAATTCAGTGTTAGACAAGACGTTGAAGGAATGGGACCAAGGTGGCGCTGGTGTTCCTGGGGGTGTGGATGTGGTAAATATCTCTGTATGCCGAGAGGGTTAGAACGCTCATGACGACCGCTAGGTTTGTGCCACCATCGCGTTTGGCATGGGGATCGATAAGGCCGACGTCCGGTACGTCCATCCCCATAGTCGATCTCGGTGCAACCGTGCGGCTCACTGCGACTCAGCTACATCATTCATTTCGATTTACCGAAGAGCTTTGAAGGTTCGTTATATAGCACATATTTGCGACCGACTTTGCAACGATTCACGCTGGAACAGGGTATTATCAAGAGACTGGTAGGGCAGGTCGAGATGGCCTCGTACGTTAGAATCCACATATAGTTTCGGTCACCAAGCTGAGGGAAATCTCACATTTATGTCCCTTCAGCCGGCCAAGTGCATCCTCTTCTACTGTAAGTCGTTTTCATAATTCTCTGTAATAATCGTCGTCCTAACCCTGAATAGCAAGAGAAGATGCCGCGCGAGTAAAGCACTGGGTATCCGACTCCCACTCGAAACGCATCATCCGAGCCGAGTCGGACAACGGGCCAGAACCAAGCCAGAGGGCTTCAGACAGCCTGACCGCTGTAAACCTTACTCTGTAGACATAATTGGCCCCGATTTGCTTATCATGTTCTCTCCATCAACAGCTGCTCAACTTTGCAGAGAACGTCAATATATGTCGACATGTGGTGAGTGCGCGCAGTATTTCGTGTACATTATCGGACTGAAAATCCCAACGTTGCGGTGCTCAGCTGCTTTGTCGGTACTTCGGAGAAAACATCGACTTGCGGGATCCGGAGGTCACGAAGAAATACTGCAATGAGATGTGCGACGTACGTTCAAGCCAGGCGCCGTGCAAAACCCTTTATCTTGTATAGGCTTTCCTCATGGCATGCGGTTTAGGTCTGCAAGTATCCCAACAAAGCGCGCAGCCGAAAGCTGCACCTATCGTCCCAGGAGGAAGTTGACTCTCAGCCTTGGCGAGCGGGACCCCGTGTCCAGTTCGACGACGCTGGCGCAAAGGCAGATCGCGATTCTCCTGCTCCAGGAAGCACTATCCGTAGGCTACCCTCTAGAGGATCCTTCTCAGACTCCTCCAACTCCGGGGCAGGTCCATCCAGAACGTCCTCAAAACGCGCGGGTAGTTCGAACAGCGCGGCGCGCGATCATTCGTCTGGCCCGGGTCCATCGAAAAAGGTTAAGACGGCGCCGCCGTCTGTCCCCGTTCCTATTTGTGAGTAGAGCGGACGGCGGCGGGAGCTTTGCCGTTTACTGATGACGTCGGGAACGCAGCTGTATCGCTGAGACAGATGATCCGAAAGCCGTTCAAGACGCCATTCCTCAACCCGCACGCAGCGAAGAGTAGTGTCGGGAGCGATGTCTCCAGCGGTGCGGTTCGCATGCAGCCCCCGCCGGCACCACTCCGTCCTCCTCAGCCCAATGCGCCAGTGCTCGAAGTCCTGGATGACGATGAGGAGGTCCAGTTCATGTCGTCCCGACAGACAGACAAAGGGAAGGGTAAGGCAAAGGCCATTGCTGTCAGCGAGGTCATAGAACTTGATGTGGAAAGTCCGGACACAATCTCGCGGCCAGACAACGAGTTGGATTTGGATTCCGGAGACTTGCCAGGCGGACGAGCATGTGAGTGGCTCTGCACGTACCCCTTGTAGTCACTCACCGGTGGTCTCCCTGCGTAGCCTCGCCTATTACCATTCCGGACACCGACGTAGAGCTCGATGCTGCGTATTCACAGAAGATTCCGGTACGTTGTCGCCACTGCCGATCCACACCGGACCTCCTTCGCCAATACGGTAGCACTGACGGCGCATATATGCAGGCCGACGTCCGCCAAGGTCACTTCACAGCGCTCCGAAAGGCCCTCCACAAGGCCCTACCACCCGACTCAAATGCGAGCAGGTCGGGGACAAACGTATGGGCCACCTCCTGGAGCGGTCTCAAGTTCGGACCCGCAGACACAGAGACGAAGAACGGCGTTCTCTCCTCCGTCGCGCGGGAGCTCGAGTTCCTCGTGCACTCTCTTTGCCGCACAACGCAGGGATATGAGGAGCGCGCCTCGGGGCAGATCGAGGCGGTCGCGATGCTCTCACGCAAGGAGGCTTGGACCGGCGTGGCCGATGCCGATCTCGAGGACGCGCGGGAGGTGGCCGACGTCATACGGCACACGTGCGAGAGGGTGCGGAAGGGCAAGGGCACGAGGGCGACGTAGTTGTGGAGACCGATCATAGACAGGGAATGTCATTTCATGGACTTCCGACGGACGCGAAGTATCGGTTGTTCGATCGTAATGTTATGGTTCCACGCCACTAATGAAGCCACGCCACTAGCACTCCTTCGCTCTTATCGTCACCTTATCCTTCATTCAAAGGACGTGTTTCCGATCTATTCTCACATGGCGGGTAGCCGAAGGGATGATTGTTCGAGTCGCACAACGAAGGGTGTCATAGACGGCTGCATTCTATTCTGAATGTGTACTGCATGGCAAGCAAAGCCCACAAATAAGAGCGACTGTCGAAGAATGCGACTAAAGCATGGGAGTCTAATCTACCAAATGTACAGCTAGATATACAAGGTATCCGTAGGAGTGCGAGACTGGGCACGAGGTGTGCAAGCATGCAGAGCAAGGAATTACTGAGAAGCGGAATCATCGCAGTGAACAGGCGGTAGCACGAGTCAACAGATGAAAATAAGTATATAGTACGAAGGGGATCAAGCTCTCCCCCGCGGGGGCGCAAGTCTCGAAGACTTCAGCACACCTTCGCGGCGGGCGAGATAGTGAAGCCGAGACGATCCCCATCAACGGTAATGCGCACTTGCTGCATCGTGTCGACGATGTAATGTGCGCCGCAGTTCTCGATCTTCGACCTCTCGTGGCTCGTGCACACCGCGATGACGGTCGCACCCGAGGCGACGCCCGCGCGGATGCCGGAGGGCGAGTCCTCGAACACGACACACCGCTTCGCATCGTACCCGAGCTCCTTCGCAGCGAGCAGGAACGGGTCGGGTGCGGGCTTGCCAGCCTTGAGACGCTTGTCGTCCGCGGTGATCGTGACCTCGGGGGGCGTGATGCCGACGCGCGTCATGCAGCCGTACGCATATGTCCGTGCACCGGAGGTTGCGACGGCGTACTTGCCCTTGGGGATGGAGTCCATGAGACGCTTCACCCCC
>JAKLMY010000356.1:0-27423 GCA_022814645.1 Ganoderma meredithae | reverse complement strand
ATCAAACATCATGTCGCTAGCATACTGTGCTTCTTGTAATGTATTTTTGTTGCGTATGGTCCCTATCTGACTGTGTTTTCAGTACTCGGACTAGTCTCGGACTGGTCCCTTCCAGTCTGAGACAGGTCCGGACCAATATGCGGTCCAGGACCAGTCCGGACTGAGGACCAGACTGCAGTCTTCTCCAGTCCTCGGAGGACTGCAGTCTTGGTCCCGGTCCTACTTATTGCCTTTGGTCCAGTCCGGTCCTTGGTCCCCAGTCCTCTTAAAAATGGTGTGAGGACCGGGACCGGACCGGACTCTACAACACTACAGGAGGCCCGAATGTCGCCTAGTATTGGAGAACACGGATGTACCTTGGACAACCTTCAGGCACTTATTCTGCTGAGAAGTCAGAGGGACGAGTTATGAGCAACCTTCAACTTATGAGGACTGCAAAGCTGATCTAAAGCATGTATTCATGCTTTAGACAGCTGAGGAGCAGTCTAGAGCCAAAATTCCACCCCAAAGGTGGTTATTTGTGGTGGAGGCACAAATTCTTCACCCGATGACAATGCATGTCTCTCTCATGAAACACTTGGTATATGGTTCTGATTCAAGTTCACTGAGCTTTCACACAAACTTTGAATGCAATGGATATCATTTCCAAGCATTACATGTGTCGGGGCCCGAGGTCATGAACTTCTGCATTTTTTGATTTTTTTGCGAGCAAAGCGCGCGCGGACACCAATTTCGGAAACAGCTGTAGACGCCCTTTCTCGTCACCCGCTTCTGGCCTTAGACCGCGGGCCCGCCATGGACAAACGAATGCGGGATAACATGTACGCTGCAGAATGTACAGAAGAGAAGCGAACCTGTATGTAGATACTGCCAATACACGAGATTTTTTCTTTGTTTTAAAAAAGACCCAGCTGAGGGCCGGCAAACTCCAATTTGGGGGCAGCCAACAACGCGCTCCTCGTCGCGCACCTAAACCTGTCCCCAACTACAGCTGTCGCTTCGTCTGCGCCTCATGTTCCGTCTATGCTGGGTCTATTAAGACTTTTTTCACGACAAAATGTGTATCAGTCGTGTATTCCTCGATTGGGGTTCCCAATTGCAGTCATACCGGTCGTCTTGAGACGACAATTCAACACCTGCTTTCAAGTTGTTTCACGGCACTCCAGAATCCAGACCAGAGCCTTTTGAAAAAGCCTCCATTCATATGCCAGCGACTACGAGAGCTGTACATATGGCGGATGGCCAGGTCGAATTCCGCGTTGACTGTCCTGAACAGAGTATGCCAGCCAGTGTGTTTTGGTGAGTGCCGATTCGAGTTTATTTTGTGGTCCGTGTCCCCCGCCCGGTGACCATAATCGAAACAAGGACTCACAAATAGTCCCTCCGACAGCAAAATTGTGGCTGCGCTTAACACGTCGCTGTAGGCGCGTCTGAGCACATGCTCAGGATACTGCTCGAGAGAGATGGTCGCCGTAACTATCCCACGTCAGCGACCTTGTTCTCCCTACTTCGTGATGGCGTCCATGCGAGACCCTAGGACACCCTAGGGCACCCGAAGCGACATCGTGGAGTTGGGTTCTGTCATCCTTTTACCTCATCATTGTTGACATGGGAGGAGGTTGAACTTTGCGTTATCACTTTTTCTAACTATGCATAGCCCGAGGTGTGCCTTCATCATTGCCTTTGGGAGTGTTGACGCGGAACTGAATTAGGTCTCCCCAGCCGACCTCGCCGCCTGTAGACACATCAGGCGGATCGATACATCGATGGCAGATTTAAAAGCACGTCCAGACAGTCTGGCTCTTGGGTCTGTTAATTTTGTCCTTGCAAGAGGCTTGGAGGAACGTGATCATGCCGTTTATCAAGGAAAGCACCATCTTAAAAATGTCTTTTTACCTTTCAAAATCGAATTGCGGCTCATGAACAGATGCTCCAAACGCTGCCCCTCCCCCATCAGTCTGCCGAGCGCACGTCCTTGTTGAACTTTGAATGAACCTTGTCTTGACCTGTCACCCTTGACACTTCCAAGAATATCTGCACACTGCCAAAGACGTTCCCTACCTGGTTGCAATGACAAACAGCAAGTCCACCAGAGCTGCCTCATCACCCATCGACATCCCGCAGCAATTACCCTAGTCCTGGCTTGCAGAGTGGCCTAGGAACGTTTCCTCCAGGTCGAAGGCGAAGAATGATCAAGAACTGGCTGAATGACAGGCATGTGAATCCACGAGTCTTGTGTAAACAGTGCATTTACTGAATGGTCGCTTACCGGTGCCTATGGTGACTTACGTAGCTGTCTATGCGAGGAATCACGCCGTATTGTAACTGGACTCGTCGCACCCACACCAGAACCTTGCCTTTACCGCAGTCGAGACCCCACGAGCAGCGTCTCCCTCGAACTTCCTTTCATGGTGCCATCGCAGTCGTACAAGTAACAACCACCCTCAAGTTCCTCCGAGTCTCCCAGCGGTATGCTTCTTATCCTGCTTCCAGGTCTTTTGGACTCATCGTACTCAACTCGCCATGTCTCTTACTCTTCCCTGGGAAGTCATTGAAAGGGTCATCGAGCACTGTTATGACAGTCACCGTGCCCTCTACAACTTCTCCATCACATGTCACCAGCTTCGACCCCTCAGTCTCTCTCTCCTCGTCGCCGACGTTGAGTTCAAGCACAGAGAGCATATCTTCGGCTTCTGCGACCTCCTGCAGGCCAAGCCGCACCTCCAGCCCCTCGTTCGGACCATATCCGTATACCCGACCGACCTCGTACCCTGTCCCCTCCTCAACATGCTCACAAACCTCAACGAGATCGTGTTCACTGACCACAAATATGGCACAGACTCAGACAAGGCCGCCGAACTCCAACGCCAGACAATTGTCATGCACCAGTCCACGCTCACATGCTGCGGCCGCATCGGTACGCACCTCCAAACGATCCAGTTCTTCCGCGTCACGTTTGCGACGGACCTGGAACTCTCCCGGTTGCTCTCCGCGTTTTCGCGCATCACGGTACTGACGTTCGAGGACGTGGCGATCAAGACAAATGCAAGCGCACCGCTGGTGGCCACGACTAGACAACGCTTGTCTAGACGACTGCATATAAGGACCCTGCACGTTAGTAGGTTCACTCAATCCAGTTTTTGTACGATCTCTCCGACCTACCTATGTTTGTAGATCGATGTAGCTGTCCACGTTGCCGTCGTTGCGTTTCTTTTGGAATCGATCCAATCAACCACGGAAACCTTGATATTCACGGAGACCAGCAGTAAGTCCGTCAAGCCCCTACCGTTCATCACAGTTTCATATTTGTACCATCCATCCCTCCCTCCCAGTTCAGCAGAACGCGCTTTCCCACCCGTCAAACTGGTTGCGCTTACACACTCTATCGATGAGGTTGGAGTTCGAAACCAAGAAAGTCAAGAAGGCCGCCGAGTTCTTGAAGAGTTTCCATCCCCCACACTTGAAGGACGTCGCGCTCATGCTCACGGGATACATCCGCACCACGATCGAGCTCTTGCGCAGCGAGGACTCGTCCGATCTGGGGTGCTCCGAGCTGGAACACGAGCTGCTCCGTTTTCCAAGGCCCACCTTAGTATTCTCCGCTGACGAGCCAGCACTCCATCCGCGCAGGACGCTCTTCTGGACTCGCGAGCTCGGCCAGCATTTCCCCACCATGCGCGACCGGAACTTCTTCTCTCTCGAGTCAGAGTCTAGTGCGTCTCATGCCCCCTTTGCGGTGTTCCACAAGTCTAACTACTCGCATGAAGCAACAGCCAGCGGGCACGACGACGCCACGACCTGCCTAGCCATCTCCCCCGACAGCCAACGAGTCGCGTCTGGCTCCTGGGACTCCACCATCATCCTCTGGGACGCCGCGGGGCACATGGTACACGAGTGGGTAGCACACCCCGGCGGCGTCCGCTCGCTCGCGTTCTCGCCCGACAGCCAGCGCCTCGTCTCCGCCGGCATGGACGAGAAGGTCGCCGTCTGGGACCTCGGCCTCACCCGCTGCGCCGCGCACAAGTTCGCGACGCTCGCAGGCCACACACACTGGGTCAGCAGCTGCGCGTGGTCCCCCGACGGGAGCATCATCGCCTCCGCATGCGACGAGGCCGGCCGTCCTCGTGCCCCTGCTGCTGCTGCTGCTGCTCCCAAACCCGAACTGGAATCCGACCCAGAGTCCGAGTCCGAGTCCGACCCGGACATAAAAATGGACTCGGAAGAGGCCCCAGACGCAGAGCCCCGTCCCATCGAGCTCGACGCGTACGCAGACAAGACGGTGACCGTGCGCCTCTGGGACGCGCGCCCGGGCACCACCGCGCCCGCAGAACGGCGCGTCCTCGCAGGTGGGGCGCACGCCAGAGCGATCTACTTCGTCCTCTTCTCGCCAGACGGCCGCTGGCTCGCCTCGGGCGGCGACGACCGCCACGTCTGCGTCTGGGACGTCTCCCCGTCAGGCTTGTCGGACGAGCCGCACGCGGTCCTGCGCGGACACCGGCACCGCCTGCAGGCCGCCGCGTTCCACCCAGACAGCGTGCGCCTCGGCACGGCCGCGCAGGACTGCACCGCTCGCATCTGGCGCGTCGATACGGGTGAGGAGCTGCTCGTGCTGCGGGGGCACGACGGGTGGGTGTACGATGTCGCGTTCTCGCCGGACGGCGCGCTCGCGCTGACCGCATCCGAGGACGGGACGATCAACATCTGGGACGCAGGCGGGGGCGCGCTACTCCTTGCACTCGATGGGCACGAGGAGACGGTATGCGCGGTCTGCTTCTCCCCGTGCGGACGGTTCTTCGCGTCTGCTGGGGAGGACATGACGGTGCGGCTGTGGAGGACTGTGGATGGTGCGTGCGTGGAGATATTCGAGGAGCATGAGGGCAAGGTTAGCAAGGTGGCGTTCTCCCCGGACGGGAGGACGTTGTGTTCAGCGGCGTTCGATGGGACTGTCTTCGTCCGTCTTCTGCATGATATCATTCCTGGATACCCAAGTCTACGAACCAATGCTTAGAGTATACTTAGATAGATAATGCGAGCCTGTACTTCTGGTATCCCTGAAAGGTTGTGTACTCTTCATGGTGCTTGCTGGAGTAGTCAACCAACCTAGTCAGCAATTGCTAATCGTAGTCGGACTCCTGTACCCTAACTCCTAACTAGCTAGTAATACAGCGTCTGGCCTGCACCAAGCTGAATCTGATGGGCAAACGTGGGGCCGCACGACCTCGTTACTTCTTTGGCTTAAATAATTCTCAGTATGGTTTTTATGGACAGAGGCCGCAGGCGGGGACGACGACGACGGAGTTGGGCATCTTCCGCGTTCTCTAGCCCACTCATATGAGGTTCCGTAACGTAGCATCTTTGTTCTTCGTTTAGTGGGTACGTCGCCATTCTAAAGCTACTCGACCTTGTCATCCGCGACCTGATGCGCGTCCGTCGTCGCCTCCAGCACACCCCCAATCGCAACACCCTTTAGTATGTTCCCCACGCCCTCCTCCTTCACCGCCGCAAGCTCGCGCTCGCTCTTGACCAGCAGCATCCCCGCGAACCCGAGCGCGTTCACGCTCAGCTTCTCGCCCGTCCCCGCGAGCACGTGCGTCTCCCACCGCCGCGGCACAACGTGGACGTGCTCGAGCGTGAGCAGGACGTTGTACGACGGCGTGCCGGCGGGGTACGACGTGTCGTGGCGCACGGTCTGGATCGCGAGGTCGAGCGTGGAGAGGAACGCGTCGGCGAGCACGGGCTCGAGCTCGTCGGGGGAGGAAAACGCGAGGGCGGAGGGCAGCCGGCGGACGTGGTTCGCATATGGGAGCGCGTTGATGCTGAACGGGCGACCTGCGATGAAACATTAGCAGATCCGCGCGTCGTGTGACAGGAGATCGGAGGAGCGGCGCACTGTCTTGGTCGAGCTTGGTGCTCCGCGCGAGCCGCTCTACTGGCGGGCCATCGTCGTCTATGGGGAGAAACTGGACGTGCTTGTGTGGCTGGCTCGCGCCGCTCAGGTCGCCGCCTGCATGGCCGATCGGGGGGCGATCAGGAAGGAGAGGGCGATGTATGCGCGGTCTAGAGGCGACGTACAGTTGTAAAATGCGAAGAACTTCCGGCCCACCTTCTTCGCTGCGATGAGGAACAGGTATGTCTGCACGAGGTCCGCGGGGAGGAGCGGGGAGGTCTGTGATCGAAACTCTGACGTTTCCCGTCAGCGTGGACAGAGCGTCGATAGTTAGGAGAGGGAGCACCTTTCGTGACCAGCATGAAGTGGTGCGGCACTACGGAGAACTTGTTGAACTACGTCCCGGCGCGGAGCCCATGATGGCGGGGAGAGGATGAATGGAGGGGTGGGGTAACGTCCCCCGTCAATCGCCGTCCGACCCTCTACTCGCGCAGTGCAGCGGCACACTAACCAGAATCACATACTCGTTCCCCTCCGTCTCATCGCGCACCTCGCCCAGGAACAGATTCGCATTGTAGGGTGGGGCAAACGGGTCATGCCGCTTCTTCTCCTGCTCCTCGGGGGACGGGGCATCTGGGCTGAAGTCGGGTGTGGGGAGGCGGGGCTTGTCCTGCAGTGCCGGGCATAGTCGGATTTGAAACTAACCTCCAAACCACAGATACTAGGTTCAGCGGGGGCAGAGAGTGTGAGACGGACAGGGAACGCACCTCGATGCCGTTCTCGGAGTGAGTGTACAGACTAGAGGGGAAGAAGAGGAGATCTCCCGAGGCGCGGGCCTTCTCGAAGCTATCCGCTAGCTTTGCAACAATATCCGCCTGGGCAACCATAGCAGATCTTGAGAGAGAGCTTGGGTGCGGAGTCGAGGAGAATCGGCGCAGGCCTCGGCAGTGCGGTGCGGAGATAAATGTACGCGTTTGATTCGGAGCTTTCGCGGATGTTGAGTAACTGGAAGAAGCAGGACACGCAGCAATGCACCGATAGCACTTGGATGTATACGAAGGATATAGGTGTAAAGCAGGAGTAGGGCAGAGAGGGCGGATGGTCAACCAGCCAAACGACTGCATATCCCGGAGCTGAACGTGACAATTGCTGCAGTCGCAAGGCGCCCATGCCGGGCTACGCCGGACCCTGCGAAAGCTTGTATTGCTCTGTGCGGTTGGGTAGCGCCCTGCATCGCCTCGCAGGTAAGTTGCGCTTTTGCTGATGTTGGTCTTGAAACGTATTCCGCGACTACAGCCAGCCACAGCCTAGGAGGAATAAGCAAGGAATTGTATCTGAGTTGCACCCATAGTGTCTTGGCCTCTGGCGCGAGCCTTAGCTCTCCTTAGCTAAGTACTAGAATAGTCTCTCACTGGCAGCAACTCAGCGACTGCGTACAATCATGCACAGCCCCACAGTGGGGGCCGGGACCTTTAGACTCGGAGAGCCTACCGTCGTCGACCCACCATTCCCCGCAACCTCCGAGTCACCTCCCATCCAGCAGCTGTCATGCCGGTCACCTTCAAAGTTGCAGCCCACGACGCAAAGCCCATTGCAATAGAAAAAAATCCGCCCAGGACCGCCCAGGACTTCTTGCAAGCTTCCTGCTACGTATACAACCAATTGCAACGTAGGAGCAACGAGGCGGTGCTACAGTCCTCCGTGACAGAATCCGCTCTCCCGACATTGAAGGCGCAGAAGAACGGATTTGTTCACACTATTATCGAGGCATACGGCCAGCATCACCATTTGAGAATTCGGTGAGCACAAGCGGCGCTGAGAGATGAAGGCGTTCGGCTGACGCTCAGCCCTACTAGGCCGGATGATGTCTGGATCGCGATTCTTTCTCAGCTCAGCTTCTAGTAAGTGCTCGGAGCCCTCTTTTTGTACTGATTTGAAGCGCACACCTGTAGCATCAACAAGCACGCTGAGGAGCTGAGAACCTACTTTGTCACTCACGAGGGCAAGGAAGAGCTTTGCGTTACGGCGGTCGGCTCGCGGTATACGGTCGACTTTGGACGCTTGGCCATTCAGATGTCAAATCAAGTTCACAAGAACGTATGTGAGCTCTTTCAAAGGTGTCAAGGCCCAAATTTTATCTCACATATTCTCCTTAGGTCGTGGACAAGACCCTGGTCGAGTGGGTTCTTCCGGACTTCACGACGTCAACCCCCCAGGACGTCACGATCTGCTCCGTGTTGTTGATGTCGACGCTGCAAAAGTACGTATCATGTCCCCGTAACTAACACCGTCGAGAGATACTCACCACATTCACTTGATAGGTACTTTGGGTTCACGATGTCGTTGATCTGTGGCATCCCATCCGTCACACTTGAAGGGGAGAAGGCGGACTGGGAGAAGCTCTACAAGCGCCTCCATCGTCTACCAGAACTCGGCACTGAGCCTGAGCAATGGGCGGCCATGCTCCGACCGATCTTGGGTCGGTTTGTGGACGCGTTCGATGGGAACCCGGACAGCGCGTTTTGGGAGCACGTTGTGTATCGGAACAACAGGCTGTGCGGTCGCGACAGAATTTCGGGTTGGATCACCGCCTTCTGCGTGTGGGATGGGGATGGGAACTGGCTAGCCTCCAACCGTAAGGCCGGCATAGCTGAGAGCGTGCCAGGTAGTGTCATGACCCCAAGTACGCAATCTTCTTCTTCTCAGTCTCAGTCCGTCGTGCAGAGAACGGCATGCGTCTGACATTGGTTTACTACATAGTGTCCGCACAGTCATACTCCGACCCCGACTACACGCTGGATGGCGTCCCGTACTTCGCTTTGGACATGGAGAACATTCCTGCTGGTTACAGCGAGGTCGACGTACTCGTCAACGACAACGGAGAGGAGTTCGATTGCAAGATGGTGTCTGGCCACGTTGCCTCTGCCGTTTCCAAGGCGGTCGAGGATGGAGCATTCGACACTTTGAGTCCCGCGCCGCAATGGTTTCTATATGTGAAGGCAAACCAACAACGCCAGGGTTACGGGGGAGGTGACTGAGCGATAGAAAGGTATCAGAAGTTCAGTCGCAAGCATGAGTTCTCCAAATGAGGGAGGAGACGCACGTGACGCAGATTCAATTTCGTCTACCTGTACTACCATACATTATGTTGCTTTCACGAGACCACCTACACCGCGGAAGGACAGGCCGAAGGCTGAATCGTCGTCGTCCAGAGATCGTTTCGCCGCGTGAATAAATCAACCCCGGGGCCAACGTTCAGATTCCTATATTGACTAAGGAATTCAATGAAGCCCTACGGGTCCGGCTGTTACTGTCCTTCCAGGTGCAGAAAACCGCATTGTGACAGTCTCCCCTGGATTCGAACCTCTCGACCAGACCAGTCGGTCAGATCACGATCCACAGCAACAGCAACCACGACGGCCCCAGGGCCCAGGTACGTATTCCACCGAACTCTGCTCGTAGTTCCGACTGAAAAGAGAACAGAATCTGGGAGGTATAGTCAACAACTGCAAACGCAAAGCGGATAGAGGTTCTCTCCCCCTTGATCGCGAAGAATGGGCAAGTACCCCAAGGACCTGAAGATGGACGGTACTCAAAAGCTGCCCCAGCCGGTCATGCTTACGGTAGCGCGACGCGTTTTCGGTAACGCGCGAACTAGTCCCCACCACTTCACTTAGGCATCCGCTCTTGCAGAACAGAGAGACGGATCCCCGTTTGACAGACCAGATGCATCCTGGGTGTCGTCCCTCCCAAGCAAGACAATGAGCGTTATATTGGACGTAAAGCCGCTGAGCGTCATCATTTGAATTCCACCGTCGACCTTGCCACAACACATGGAATTGGAATCAGTGCGCACCCATCAGCATTCTTATCCAACATGCTGGCTCAACTGTGTTGATCGTAGGCCAGGTCCTTGGGGTTGGAGGCCCAGCCTTCGTAGCATGGTGTGTCCTCGAGCTCAGCGTAGACGTGGGTGGGGTCTGTCAACAGAATCGTATGCTGTAGGTCGAAATAACACGCGATGGGAGTCGTAAGGGCATCGAGTTGGGTATATCGACAAAGCGTCGTTGGTAGCTCGGATCCCCGGAGCCAGAAGCTGTCCCCGGTACTGAACAAAAATTCCCGAGGTCAGCAGGCTCTGAGCGCTGGACGACCCAGGGGGATTGCAAAGGTACCTTCCACCAGACGCTTCCAAGGTCAAAGAACGAGTTCGACGTCGCTCTTCTCGCAACGGTCGACCTCTCCACTGTACACTTGCAGGGGACGGACGCGTGGCGAGAGGGTTCAGTATAGCATATATACAGGCAAAAAGATCAACGAAGGGGGCGCGAAGATGACGTTCACGCCGGCAGGCCCAATATCATCGGCGGGTACGGCAAGCAGGAAGGATAGGACGACAGGGCTCCAGGAACAGTCGCTCATAGCGTAAGTCTGAGGTCACAGAACAGCGACGATGATGCTTGGGTATAATCCATTAAATAAGCACTGCGTACACGTTGCTGGACCGACGCAGCGAGCTCAAAGCTCCTGGTGCGAGCCCTGGGAGTCGAGCTGGACGAGTTCCACGTCGAAGACGAGGGCGGAGTGGGCAGGGATGACGTTGCCGAAGCCGCGCGAGCCTGCACAACGTTCAAACTCTGTACAGAAGAGGGGGACTGAACGGGATGCAACGCACCGTACGCCATGGTGGAGGGGATAGTCAGGGTGCGCTTCTCGCCCTGGCACATTCCCTTCAAGCCCTCCTCCCAGCCGCTGATGACCTGGTAAGCCCCGACTGTGCTTTGTGCGTTAGCATACACGACGGCACATTGTGATTGATACTCACGAGTGACAGGGAAAGTCTGTCCGCGGTCCAAGCTGAGGAAAAGGGTGAACTTTCGCCAGAATGCGCCATAGAAAGAGCACTACCTTGAGTCGAATTTGTTACCGTTCGACCAGAGCTTCCCAGTCTGCAGGTAGATGTCAGTATTGTCATGGTGGCAAACAACGGATTCCTGTACTGACGTAGTGCATATGAAGCCTGTCACCCTTCTGAGCCGTGACCGTGCAGTCCTCCGGGACGAAGGTGCGGTCGATCTTGAGCTCAGTGGGCTGGGCCGCGGCCTCCTCGGCGCTGGTACCGAGGGCGAACATAAGCATGGAAACGCAAGCGATAACACGAGTGAAGATCATTGTCGTAAAACTGTGGCGTAAATGTAAAAACAGACAGCAAAGCGGAGAGTACAGCGGCAAGGAGACGGGAACAGAGCTGGAGTGCAGGCGCGTCGCGACACGTCGCGTTTCCCATCAGCACCCGTGGGAGCGTGCACGTGAAACATATCCTCTTTGGGGGCTTAGTCAGAACTGTACAGAGGCTTCCGGGTTGCTAACCTTAATTTTCCTCTCTTTTCCACCAACCGCCGACACCCCCGCGAACGACACGGACAACGATGGTATGTCCCTCACACCCGCTCATGCAGCTGCCTCGAGACGCTGGCTGTGGAATACATGCTGATTCTGCATAATCCTATGTGTAGCCTTCCCAAAAGACCTTCCGCACGAAGCGCATTCTCGCTAAGGCTTCCCGCCAGAACCGGTGAGTAACGCTCGACAGAGCTGGAGGACAGAGGAGCAGGGATTCTCAGATGCACATGTTAGCCCCATCCCCCAATGGTTCCGCCTGAAGTCGGACACCAAAATCCAGGTGCGTCCCGTTCGTTCATGACCATTCTCGCCGTCCCCTTACACATGCTATTGCACCTCCCCAGTACAACGCCAAGCGCCGCCACTGGAGGCGTACCAAGCTCAACATCTAGGCTGTCTACACTCAGCTCTGTGTCGCTCGCCAGTCACACCGCTGTTGTAGTTGTATCGGGAGCCCAGAGGGGGAGGAGGACACTTGGAGGGCGGTCAGACAGGCGACCGGACCCCGCACGCACCATCAAGACTTCGCATCCGCATCGTCGCGCATTCACGCTCACATGTATCGCTCTGTCATTGGCCTATGGCACCACTGCTAAAACGTCCGCATGCACTATGATATTTTTTCCATCTCCGTGTGGACGATTGTCCTGTGCGGCGATTCCGGTGGCCTCGCTTGCAGTATGACTGCAGCCTTCTGTCACTATCCGCATTCATTATGGGACCTGCATTCGAAACTACTGAGGAGTGCGGGTCTACCAGGAATCAGGATTTCAACGTCCAACGGAAGCGAAACGACTGTGTGTCCTGAGAGCGCTGAATGCATTCTCACTTTCCTCCAATAACATTACAACTTGGTTTCCGGACTCGGATCGCTTAGCCACATAGTATGCTACTGTATATATACTGTCTCTGATCAGCTGTTCTGGGTGCTCATGTTTCCGCTGTGCTTTCTTGTCCGTCTGCCTTGGCCTCAGGAACTGCTGGCCATAAATCGCGGGCCCCAACATGAACAAACAATCTCGTCCACGTGGGGACCTCGACCCTATGACACGCCACGCGTCACTGGCATCCCCATCCTCGCATTGCTTGTACACGTATCTCGCCTATAGCTAGCCATCGGGTCCCTCGTACAGGCCCTTTGTGCACTGTAATACTCTCTGGTCCCACGAAGCTTGCGACTACACCGTCTCGGACAACATGACACTCATGGCGATGCTCTTCGCTCTCGTCTTCCTCACAGAGCTAATATCTTGGATAGGACGAAGTGTCCTCCTAGAATTCGTGCGTTCCTCCTCCCTGCTAAGCCAGACGATGAGCTTCAACGTCCTGACGAATTGCCTCCCATCGCGCTGCGCCACTCTGCGGTTCGCCTGCGTCACGCATCGCGCATGGGTGTGGGAAATGCGGGGATGCAGTTCTACGCTATATACTTGCGCATATTCTACGGTTCGGCCGTAGCGCGGCAAAAGCAGCTCAAAGCGGAGATCCTGCTGAACAAGAAGGAGCTCCTGCAGACGAGCGCGCAGGACCAGTTCGCGAAGTGGGCGAAGCTGAGGAGGAGTGTGGACAAGGGTCTCGCGGACCTCGAGAAGCTCAGTGAGTCTCCATCCTCCCTCCCTCTCTGTGCTCGGACCCCATCCCCTTTTCCCAAGTCCGTCCCGGACTGCGTCCATCTCCATACCCACGTCCTAGGTCTAAACGCACCTTGCATATCCTCCTGCGATTTCCCCCATGCCATGCTGACCCTTGCCCCCCTCTCCTCTCCTCTCCTCTCCCATACTCAAATGGCAGACAGCGAGCTCGCGACGGCGCGGACCGCGTTCTCGCTCAAGTTCAACAGCGTGCTGTGGGTGATGACGACGGGCCTGCAGTTCGCGGTCGGGTGGTGGTTCCGCAAGGCCGCGGTCTTCTACCTCCCGCCTGGGTGGTTCGGGCCCCTGACGTGGTGGCTCGCGCTGCCCTTCGCGCCCGCGGGCTCCGTCTCGTGCGGCGTGTGGCAGATGGCGTGCCGCCGCGTCATCAAGGTCGGCGAGCGCGTCGTGCGCGAGGTCATGAGCCCAAGTTCGAGTGCGAGTGTGAGTTCCGGTGAGTGTCACGCCTTCTGGTTTCTGGTTCTTAGACGGAGCATTCCGTGGACCGTCGGCCGAAATTCCGGTGGGGAGGCGCTTTCCCGCGGCCCGCTTCCGTCGGCGGCCGCACCCGAAGCCGAGTGAGCCTGCGTTGCTCGGCGTTCTGGCCCCTGCTCTCCGGCCTCGGGCTGGGTGCGAGCGGGGACAAGACGGGAGGGCGAGAGTGCACGATGCCGACCGCGGAAGGGCCGGCGCGCCCTCCGACGGAACTGGCGTGGGTGGGACATACTTTTGGGAGCGGAACGCTGACCTCGACTTGTCTTGATTGACTTGCATACCTTCGGCGTTGTGTCCGGCTCGGCTGGCCCGCGTCGCGTGTCGCGGATTTCGCTTTCCGGCACCCAGGATCAGCGTCGGAACGGGAGAGGAAAGCCACGGAGGCGCAGGATGCGGCAAAGAAGAGCGAGTAAAGATGCCTGTAAAAGGCGACGGAGGGCTGGTGGCTGACTCAGGGATGCTCTGGAGAGGGGAGGAGGTGCGGGACGACGCCGTTGTGCAGCTGAGTGTGCTTCCTGTAGAATGAACGTTGGCATTGGACGAGAACCACGTCGTTATCGAACGCGCCCGATCATCGGGGTCGCCGCGGAACGCGATGCAGCGCGAACCGTTTCCTTTCTGTCGCAAGGCTTCGAACGAGGTACGTAACACACCCTCTTCGCCGATACGCACTACCCCAGGCCCGTTCGGCGCGGAACGTCGCGCTCGGTCACGCAGCGTACGCGGCGCGCAGTATGGCAGGACTTCCAGGAGTTTGGACGGACGAAGACGGTACTGTTATGGTCAAGCTCGCGCAATGGGGAGCCCGGAGTTGCGCACTGGGTTCCCTCGCGCGAATAGAGTTGTGAGATCCAGGCTTTAAACGTTCCGGCCGGGGTTCCGCATCACCAGAACCAGTGAGGGGGGGTGGGGGGGGGGGGCAGTACGCTGTTCCGACAACTGGTTCGTATCGTCGCCGTGCCCCGAACGCGGGCGTGCGGAATGGAGACGGCCGAGGGAGCTTGAGCCTCGGCCTGTGCAGGGAGGTTGATCAGGGAGCGGCCGTTCTGGTGAGCATACCGATCCAAACTTCCGCATACTTGAACGGTGGCATAGGTCTTCGAGCTCCGCATGCGATGGGCATGGTTTAGTGCACCAATCTTCCGGGTGTTCGCAAGGTAACACGGGTCACAAGAGGTCACAAGCTGGTTCAGTGCGATCGAATGGCCAGTCTTGGCGTAGTGGCCATGATGCCAGCCCAATATGTACTATATCCAATGCGGACTTTCGGGGGCCAAAGGCGTTCCTGCTAAGGACGGTAAGTAACGCTGCTTTTGTCGACACTTCCGCTCGTCGTACTTTAACTTAGTAGAATGTGACATTTGACATGCCGTTATCGATTCAAGGTCAAGGAACACAGCTGGTCCGCCCTTTATCTAAGCGAGCGTTCGCATACATTCCGGGAAACTCCAGAACCCGGGCCCATGATTCACGCGGGAACGTGGTACCAAACGCCGAGGCCCCCGTTGCCGTTTCGGGCAGAGGTTCCGACAGCGCGAGATGTTCGAGCTGCTGGAGCGTGGAGCCGTGACGGATCAGCTGGAGTTCAGACAGTGCGGGGTGCGGGGAGATGGATGACATTCACGAGGGCCGTCCGGTGCGCCTCGTTTCTGGGCCGGAAAGGAGCCCCGCACAGGGGATACAGAGGAGATTTCCAATGAGCGGAGCCGGTATTGCGAGCGAGGTTGGGACGGCCGCGGGCTGGCGTGTGGGCTGGAGTGCTCCGTGTGGCATGCCGCGCGGGCGCTCGAGGACAGCGACGGAGGAGGGGTTCCGGGGTCCACCGCCTCCCCTCGCCCAAAGAAGCAAGCATGTGAATGCGGGCGGCAGCGAAATGACGTCCATGGGTTACAGACGACATGTTCGGTGTCGCGGGGAGCCGCCACTACTTATACGTCACCCCAGGGCCTCTCCATGGACCAGCTCCTATCTCTGCCCTCCCTCTCTCGCACATCCACACCCACACTACGCTCGACACTTGACACTTGACATTCTACCATGGTCCAAGGCGTTCAGATCCACTCCACCCAGGCCCAGGACGCGCAGGCACAGATCCTCACCGAGGACGCCCTCAAGTTCATCGCTGCCCTCCACAGGACGTTCGAGTCTACCCGCCAGAGCCTCCTCGTCGCCCGCGAGGCCGCACAGCAGCGTCTCGATGCCGGCCAGCCGCTCGACTTCCCCGTCGAGACCAAACACATCCGCGCCGACCCCTCTTGGCTCTGTGCTCCTCCCGGCCCTGGCCTCGAGGACAGGCGCGTCGAGATCACCGGCCCTCCTGAGCGCAAGATGGTCATCAACGCGCTGAACAGCGGCGCGAAGACGTTCATGGCTGACTTCGAAGGTACGTTATTTGTTGGATATGTTATTGGGACGGACGAGGAGCCGGACAGCGGCTGACGGATGGTTTTTCCTCCTGGAAGATGCCTCCTCACCGACGTTCGCGAACATGATCCACGGCCAGGTCAACCTCCGAGACGCGATCCGCCGCCAAATCGATTTTGAGTCTGGAGGCAAGCCGTACAAACTCACCGAAAAGCCCGCCGTCCTGATTGTCCGGTAAGCATACACGACGTAGAGAAGTTCGTTCCGGCTGGCTGACCTCCCACATGCGCAGTCCCCGTGGATGGCACCTGGACGAGCCGCGCGTTACCGTCGACAACACCCCCGTCTCGGGGTCCCTGTTCGACTTCGCGCTCTACTTCTTCCACAACGCGCATGAGCTCGTGAAGCGCGGGCTCGGCCCGTACTTCTACCTCCCGAAGATGGAGCACTACCTCGAGGCTCGTCTCTGGAACGACGTCTTTAACTTTTCGCAGTCGTACATCGGCATGACGTACGGCACCATCCGCGCAACCGTCCTCATCGAGACGCTCCCTGCCGCATTCCAGATGGAGGAGATCTTGTTCGAGCTCCGGACGCACTCCGCTGGCTTGAACTGCGGTCGGTAAGTACCCAGAGAGCAACATGAGCCAGGTCAGACAACTTACCGGCATGCTTGCAGCTGGGATTACATCTTCAGCTTCATCAAGAGGCGTCGTGCTGACCGGAGCGCTGTGCTTCCGGATCGCAAGGACGTCACGATGGAGGTTGGCTTCATGGATGCCTACGTCCGCCTCCTCATCCAGACCTGTCACAGGTAAGCTTCTCTTGCCAAGAGGAGCGCGCGTATACTCGCTGAGTACATACAGGCGGAGAGTCGCTGCCATGGGTGGCATGTCCGCACAGATCCCGATTAAAAACGACCCGCAGGCCAACGAGGTCGCGATGGCCAAGGTCCGCGCTGACAAGCTCCGTGAGGTCACCAACGGCCACGACGGCACTTGGATCGCCCACCCTCTCATTAACCAGATCGCCACGGAGATATTTAATAAGCACATGCTCGGCCCCCATCAGGTCAGTTTTGAGATTTGCTGCGCAGAGATGTAGTTATTAACGTCACTACAGTACCACGTCCGGAGAGAGGACGTCAAGGTCGCAGCTGCAGACCTTCTGAACACGAAGGTCCCTGGCAAAATCACCGTCGATGGCTTGAAGTCGAACGTCTCGACATCGCTCGGGTACAGCGCTGCCTGGCTGGGAGGCAACGGTTGCATTCCGCTCCACTGGCTCATGGAGGATGCCGCGACGGCGGAGATCACGCGGGTGCAGCTCTGGCAGTACTGCAAGTACGGCATCCGGACGTCGGACACGGGCGAGGTAATCACCGCGCAGTGGATCGACCGCCTCGTGGACGAGATCGCGCCGACGCTCAAGAGCGCGATGCTGACGGAGGAGAACCTGGATATCGTGTCCAAGTACCTCAAGGCGCAGGTGCGCAAAGAGTGGCCGAGCGAGTTCTTGACGAGCGACCTCATGGGCTACCTTGCCGTGCGCGACGGTTGCCCCGCCGCGTGGCAGCGGAGCGTGCTGTAATCTGTGCTGTCTCAGGTACCTTGGGATCTTGAGGGACGGTACTGGTCTTTTGCTCGGACGGTTTTTAAGCATTCTCCCTTGCCCCGATGATGATCGTCACTAGCTAGTAGTCGTACTTGTAGCAATATTCGCTGTCTTGGTCTGTCCGCCGTCGTCGTCGCTTTCATTGTACATTAGTATCATCTGAAGCTCAATCTGCTGGAAACATACTGGTGCCCCTCTCATGTTGTTCTGAGGAGTGAGAGTGTTCTCAGGCGAGCCTCCGCCAGTGCGGCCGACGAGACTAAGGTCGCACTGGCAGGAAGATGGAGGAGTGAGTACCCTCACGGTCCTGTTCTCACTGAGTGCTCAACATTCGGGTATCAGATAGGCATTTGAGCCAGATCCCCCCCTGTATTAAATCGGAGCGCAGAGTGGGCAATGTCCGTGGAGGTGAGTAGCAACGGCCCGTTCTACAGTGGGTAGTGACGTAAAAATAACTTGCTCTTACAGAAAGATAAGATTAGCGCCCTGCTTGGATTGGACCGATTGATGGCACGTGTGATCCATCATCCTCTTGCTCAAGCTCCACTGCAGCCCTACGTACGCCTGATCCCCTTCGTCTTGTCCTCGTCCTTCATGCCCCCCGTTCTAACCCCCAAACCCACAATCACCCACATCGCTCTGAGGACGCAACGAACTCTGATCAACCCTGAATAATGTCAAGACACGTGAACTTGAAACGGATAACGCTGACATCGAAGAAGAATTGGTGGATGGGTGGGTGCCGCCAGTCCTCCTTGATTTGCTCAACCTCAAGACCGCATACATGCCTCCGAAAGCATAGTTGAACTCAACGAAGAGGATGAAAAGCCTCCCAATTCTGCTCTTCCTCCCGGAACAGAAGAGACTCTCGTCAATGAACCCCACAGAACGCCGAAACAGTTTCACCGCCTGACTCCCCGGACATACGAGACGACCTCGCATTCGTCCAATCCCATTTACCAGCCACCCACGAACCCAGCCTCGATATTCTCCTTCCCCACTCCTACATCATATTCCGCGCCACCGAATCCGACGCAGAGCCTCGCGCCAACCGCGTCCGGGTCCGCGTCGGAGCTCTTCAAATGCGTCGTGAAGAAGCCGAACGTGGTGCAGCTCGAGATCAACGGCGAGATGCAGTCGAACGCGCGGGACGTGACGACGCAGTTCCTCGCAGAGCTGCGCGTGTACACGACCGTCGCGCGGCACCGCAACATCTGCGCCTTCCTCGGCTCGCTCGAGAACGTCGGCATGGTGCTCGAGTACCTCGAGGGCCGCACGCTCTTCGACGTCATCCGCGCGCACCAGCACGCCCTCCCCCGCGCGCAGAAGGTCGACTACCACAACCAGCTCCTCGACGGCCTCACGCACCTCCACGCGTACGGCTTCAGCCACGGGGACCTCTCTCTGCTCAACATCCAGGTCACGCACGGCTCGGACACGATCAAGCTGTTCGACTTCGGGAGGTCCGTGTCCGCAGACTCGGTGTATGCGTCGCCTGACGACCCGTATGACGACGAACCGCCGCCCTCGCCACCCCCCACGGCGCCGCTGCGCATGAACTCGCGCTTCGCGCAGAAGGCCCCGGCGCTGCCCCTTGCGGCGCCAGCGCCCGCGCGCAAGGTCGAGCGCATATACCCGGGCACGCGACCGTTCTCCGCGCCCGAGATCCTGCGCGGGGAGTGCACGGACGCGCGGCTCGCGGACGCGTACAGCTTCGGGATGATTCTGGTGTGCCTCGACCGCTGCGAGCTCGTCGACGTGAAGCCGTGGGACCAGCGCAAGGACAAGCTCCCGAAGGGCTTCCTCGACGGGCTCGAGGTGTTTGGGGACCGCTGTCCGGGATACCTGAGGAGGTGCGACCAGGGGCGGCGCAGGCTGCTATATGAGGACATGATGGACGTAGATGCGTCTATGGCGGCGTGAGCGTCACCTGTGCGCAGGGGACGCGGTCTTCGCCTTCCTGGCATTTGACCTTCTCTCTCCGTCATTCTCTGCTTACCCCCTCTCACCCTCGGACCTCCCCCCGAGCCCGAACCCGAGTTGCTGGAGAGCGCTCCGGCGAGAAAGACACTGCTGTGATGAAAGAGTTCGGTTCCCGATTCGAGAAATGCTATTCGACTGGAGCAGGGGCCCTGTTTTCGCCTCCTTGAGCTTCCGATGGACATGCCACATATCTTTTTGACTGTATACCCTTCCACCACCTCCACGGCCGCAACTGTCCGCTGCATCTCATGACCCCACCCATTTTGTATTTGTAGCAAGGCTCTGTACCGCTCGTACCCTTTGCCATATCTAGCGCGCTTCGAACGTCTGCACTTGTATAACCAGTCAAGCAGTCAAGGCCTTCCTTCATGTCGTTACGAAGCTCGAGGTTGTGATCAAGGTGCGATCATCTTATGTTTTCATGTGGATTTGGACGCTGAACACCCCTACGTCTAGTTACAGCCCTTGCTAATCTAGGGGAGGGATCTGACGGTAGATCCTCCCATCGTCAAGCCTCAGCTTCCGCCGATCCTTGGCCGTGATACCTTCTTGTGCACGTGCGTTCTGTACATATGTATGTACGCATCCGCGTTCACATGTTGGGTCTCAACTGACGCCTTGCCGGCATCGAAACTTGACTGATCATCTGATTCCAGACAGACGATGCCCAGACTCCCCATCCTTCTCCCTTTCTCACCTCGATCCCTCCATCGTCAACCTTTTGTCTCTGAGCATGGAGCAGCGCCGGGTCCCCTGGGAAGTTATCGAGAAGATCATCGACCATTCTCGCGATCACGCGAAGGCGCTCAGCAGCTTCTCTCTCGTATGCCGCCAACTCCGTCCTCGCAGTCTCTCTGTGCGATTTGCCGCAGGTCGAGTTTAGGAGCTGGGATCATGTCCTCGCATTTGTCGACCTGCTGCATGCTGCAGGACAATCCTTCTCTCAACCCCTTCGTCCGCTTCATAGTCGTCCAAACCAGCGACTGGTCCTCTTTCCGCTCCGGCACATGCTCCCACACATTTTCAAAATTGTCTTTCGACAACCATCTCCTCCCTATGGCATGACTAGGCCTCGTCCCTTTCCTACTACGTATCGGTCCAGTATCACATATTTCCTGCGATTTGGGATCCACATAAGAAGTCTACATCTTTGCGACCTTTCTTTCGAGACGGCTCTACCTTTCGTCCGACTGCTCCTGGCGTTTCCGAGCATGGTGCATTTTGCCTGCACCGAGGTCACCATCAAAATTTTGTGGGATCGAGAACAGCGAGGACAGCGAGGATGTCTGGAATTGCTCCAGCGGCGCCTGTCCGAGCAAATGCGGTTGAAGCCATTAACGGTAAGTTTGTTGCGGTTGTCATTGGTGTGCAACGCTGGGGAACAGGGTTTTGGGCTGTATATTAGCTCTATGTCTCCAGCCGTCCTTCCTTTTGGGTCTGTGAGCGAGTTGCTTTCAGATTCGGGATCTGTGCTATCCACTGTGGAGACCGTCCGGGTAATGACAGGTAAATCTGCTGAGCTGAGTTCAATAATCACAAACGATCCTCAATACTAGCCTCGCCATGTGCCTGTCGTAGCGGAAAGGGGATTTCCGTTTATGGTCGGGTCAAAGTGGTCGCAGCTGCAACGCCTGGAGCTACATTTTCGGGTCCGAAACTATTACCCCCCGGGCCGTCACTTAATTCCTGGCACTATCAAGCTCTAAATGTTTCGTGGGTCGATGCTGAAAGAGGTCATGGTGGAGATTATGAACATCTGGAACATCTTCGAAGACTTGGGGCGTGGTGAATCTGGCCCGCGAGTATACGACGAGTTGGAACGCGGCCTGCTCAGGTTTCCCCAGGCGAAGGTGACGTGGAACGTCAGGGAACCCCTACGTCTGGGTGAAAATTCACTCTGGACCCGCGAGCTCCGCGGCAGGCAATTCCCTGTGGCGTCTTAACGTCGTGCAGTAACGCTGAAGTCCAGCCCAGGTGTGTTCTGATATTTCTTGCACTACAGTGGCGAGGCTAACACCTGACCTTTGAAGATAACCGGGCCAGACATTCTGGTTCTATTGATGCTCTCGCCGATTCCCCAGACAGTAATTGGGTTGCGAGTGGGTCCGGCGAACCTACCATCATTCTCTGGGACATGGAAGGAAGGGTAGTTCCAGCAATGGGTCGCCCATCGTGATGGGTTGATCGGGTGTCTTGCATTCTCCCCCGACAGTCGATATCTTGCGTCCGGCATCGAAGATGGGAAGATAATAATATGGGATCTCAACCAGTGCACAGGTAATCCCATCATGCTTGAGGGACATGCTGCACGGTGCACAGCTGTGCATGGCACCCCGACGGCCAGGTGATTGCGTCCGGATCGGACGATGAGTCTGTGCGACTCTGGGATACACATACCCAGCAACAGCTTTGTATCTTTGGAAACCTCTCCACCAGTGTATCACGAGTCACCTTCTTTCTGACGGCTGCATACTCGCTGCCACAGGCGAATTTGGCCAATGCCATGTCTGGGATGTCGCGTCGGGTGCGTTGCAGGCGTCCATCCCGTTTGATCATCGCGACGACGAGTCCTACTTCCCCTTGCCTGCTTTCCGCCCCGAAAGCAAGCGCATTGCTGCCAGGTCAGGTAGCCGTGGTACAGTCGAAATCTGGGACGCCCAGGCTGGAACGACTGAGACAAATCTAGCATTGGGGGATACCTCGCCGTGTTTCCGGTACATTTCATTCTCGGCGGATGGGAAGTTCCTGGCGACAATAGTCTTGGACGGGTCGGTGAAGGTCTGGGACTCCCACGCTGGCGTCTAGTCATGCAACGCTGGAAGGACTCGGATACGCTATGGGGAACAGGTGGGGAATATACTTCTCCCTGTGTGGGAAGTACATCGCATCGATGTTCACGGACGGGATGTCGGTGGGGTTATGGAGGACTTGCGACAGGTCCTGCGTGACGACGACGCTCCCCAAACGACACTGCCAGGTGTACAACGTAGCGTTCCCTCCGGATGGGAACACCCTGTTGTTCGGCATGGAAGATGGAACGGTCTATTCTGACCGTATGCTTGATCTCGTTACTGCAGAAGATAGAGAGCGGGTCCCGTAATGTTCGTCAATTCAGAACTTGCTAGTGCAAGCGCACGGCTGAACGTTGTCTTCTATATATCTACTTGGCACTGTACAGTAGTTGGGGGGGGGGGGGGAAACCTAGACAAAGGGGTGAAGGTGCAGCAATAAACGTCGGTTCGAACCGGACAGAGGACGCCTGGGTAAGGACCTGGCAGCCTGTCTCACGCTGAGTGACGGTGTCCAATGTTAAACTTGAAGTGCACGGCAAGCAAGGAAATATTTCGCCTCGGGGCCTGGAGGACCCGTGCCCGCACTCGGTATAACACCTTGCGATGTTCATGCTGACAACCGCCCACTAACTTTGTCGAGGGGTGCATATATGCGCTCTTACCCTCGTGTTGCCTACTATCCACGCCGTGGGTCAACGATCCACGCGCATACAACGAGCAATACAGGACTGACCTGAACTCCCAGGATGGGCCCCCGTCACCACGGACATATGTTGAACTGGTGAGAAGGCCGCCGTGCACTGGCAGGTGACGCAAGTGTCCCGTGGCCCCCGCCAAACAGCGACCGCGTCCAGTAGCACCCCTGATATCTCCCAGCCATTCAGTGCGGCATTCAATCTACTGTCTCGCGACGCACGGTGTGACCGCTGCGCCGCGCGAGACCAAACCTTGCAACCCAGAAGCGAGAAGCCGAAGCCCCCAGGCATGTCACGCCCATGGCCCCCGCGCCCCACGCGCATGCCAGCAGAGGTTAAGCTTGGCCAGTCCAATCGGTGCGGGGCGAGCGTGACGGACGCGGCAACGGGCGAGGGCGACGCCAGGGCCAACAATGCAGGAGAGAACGAGGTAAGTATTAGATTGAATAGGTAGAGCGAAATGGATATAGACGACCGTGGTACTTTGGGGCGCCGCCCGTTTCCCCCTTCGCCTTCTATCTCCCTTCCTGCCACCCCCGCATTACCCCACACTCGCCACCCCTACCCACCGACGACCATCTCTCCCCCCCCCCCACCCACACCGTCCATCTCCATCTCCACCTCCGCCTGAGCCTCTATGGGGTAACGAACAGAATAATGCAAGATTGGGAACCGACGAGACCTCGTGTCCGGCACGTCGACGTCTATTTTCTAGCGCTAGGTCTACGACACGACAGGGACCGTCGGCCGAGATACCAGGCGTCGCCCGCCCGCCCTCAAGGCGCTCAGTTCTTCTCGTCGGTGTTCTTGAGGATCCAAGGCTCGGCAGTGACGAACTGCTGGGTGGGGACGCCGAGCTCAAACAGCCGCGCCACCGACGCCGAGAAGCTGCAAGCAAACATTCCCACGTCTGTGTCAGCCTATCGGTGCGTGCCAATTACATCCCCATGCCGGGTATCGCGCAGGGAGGGGAAGGGAGGCGAGGTGAGGGAAAAGGACGCACTCCTTGAACCAGAGGTCCTCGTCGTTGGCGTACGCCTGGACCCACTTCTTGAAGCCCTTGTCCTGCACGAGCACGTAGTCGGCGGGGAGCATCATCAGGCTCTGCGTCTTCTTGTCCTCGTACTGTTTCGGCCCGCCCCACTTCTTCCACACCCACTTCTCCTCGAGCAGGAGCTTGTAGAACGAGTTCGATACGCTCGTCGGCGAGAACGTCCACGGCCCGTCGTATCCCGACCGGTCAGTGTGGCAGCGGCCCAGAGCGTGCCCGCCGAGCAGCGCGACGATCTCCTGGTCGTTGAAGCTGCGAAACACAGAAAAGACAGCGAGGTTAGCATCTGCCGTTGAAATGCCATCGCACACAGACAACGCGCATCGCATGCACGTACCCCATGCGGTAGAAGATCTGTGCGGCAGGTCCATGCCATACGTCAGCTAAGCTCATAGATGCAATTCTTTTCCCCCAGAAAGGGCACTCACGTTGCGGACGTGGTCGGAGCCCTGCGAGGCGTCCGGGAGACGGCCGTCGGGCGTGCACTGCGCGGCAACGCCGTCAACGCGGCCGGGGCGCCAGGGGATCTTGGGCCCGCCGAGCTCCTGGATCGCGGCGACGCCGGACAGGGTCCAAAGGTCGCCGTACGAGATCCAGGGGAACTCCTGCTTGATGGGCTCGAGCAGGTCGCGGGCGATGTTCAGGCCGTTGTTCGCGCCATGCTTGCTTTCAGGGTCGAACCGCATCGTCGCGTAGTTGCTGCCCGTTGAACGTTCGCATTGCACGGCAGCGGCGTGGGATGGCACGGCATGTCACGGAAATGGGGAGGATGCGGAAAGGAGGGGCGAGGACAGGTGTCAGCGGACGCGAAACAGACCGGAGGCCGGCGTGGGAGGGACGTACCTGCCGCCAGTCTTGGTGTCCTTGTCGTACGTGCCCGACGAGTGCCAGGCGAGACGGAGGATAACAGGGCCGTACGAGCCATCTGCGCATACCCGACGGTGCCCAGTGCGTAAGTACAGCCCGGACGACGTGGGGGATAAGGGCGACAAGGGCGAGACACGCACCATCGTAGTTCTTATCAGCCGCCTGGTCAAAGATTTCTGCAACGCGGTTGTACACCTGCGGGGGCGCACCGTGAGCACGACCGTTCCTGTACCACCCCGTTGCAGAACGCAACGCGGAGACTCGCCGAAGGACAGGACAAAGAGGAGCATTGCTGACCTTTTGGTAGTCCTCCTTGGCCGGGGTGTAGTTGACCGTGTGGATGCCCGACTTGAGGCTTGCCTCCGCCGCCGAGTCCGAGGACGAGAAGGCGTAGAAGGCACCCCCAGCGAGCGCGGCGGCACCCAGCGCACCGAAGAGCGCGGCATTGCTGCTGCTCTTCGGGGGAGGAGGCGCACCCTCGGTCGCGTAACGACGCAAGGCGGCGTTGCGCACCGCGACGCGGGGGGCCACGCGGGCCGAGGAGGCTGTCGCACGGCGTGCGGATGCTCTGAGGGCTGCGAACGACATGGGGTGTGGTGAATAGAGTGCTGTTGAAGGGAAGGTGATAGGACGAAAACGGATGGAGAACAGGAAAGAAGGCGAGGACAACTGACGACGCCAGGCGGAGTCCGGCTCGCGTTGTCTTACCGCACTACTTAGAGCGCCTGTGCCATTGCAATGGGACACGTGATTGGCTCTGACTAATTCCACGATTTCTCATTGGGTCTGCCCTCACGTGTGGGCGCGAACGTCAGCGACGTCGATCGCGTCCGGGTCTCCAGGACATCAGTTCGTTCAAGATTCAATATTCAGGCTTCAGCGCTCAGCGACAGGCTCGCGCGGAGCACAAAAGGCATAGCTTGAAGTCGCATTGTGAGTGCGTCCATGATGTCGCTGCATGGACCCCTCAATATCGATTTCAGAAACACAGTTCCAGGTCCGCCAACCGGAGATGTCTGCCACCACTGCGACTCGGACATTCGAACCACCAACGTGCCGATGATGACGCCCTCCAGCTGCGCGGGTTACTTATCTCGTCATTCGAAGGCGGAAAGTCGTTTCCGCGTCTTCGCGTAACCACTCAGTATAAACTCGGCTTCCCATCCTCGCGAGTGCGTGGAAGGATCGACAGGCCCAGGTTCGATCGAGCTCAACACTTCATTCTGGCAGGGCGACCCGGGCTGTAGGCTGGACAGGACGGCTTGAGTTTGCTAGAACGTTAGACCCACGAATGCTTGCTGTCACTAATATAGTCGGTAGGAAATACATGCTTCATTCCTGCCCAGGAATGCCCAAAACGTGTTCTCTCTGATCCGTTCCTTGTGTTGTGGAAAGCAACGGAAGATGACGTCGAGGGCTGAAGGTAATGCCGAGACTGAGTTCTACCTTCGGAGTTCGGACAAATAGCGGACAAAAAAAGGATATTAGCCCACCGCGAGGGTCGAACTCGCAGCCTTCAGATCGCTTGGATCACGTGCCCGGAAGCCCGCCGCCGTAAGAGTCTGACGCTCTATCCGATTGAGCTAGGCGGGCGATACCAAGACTACCCAGCTGATTTGTATTATTATTGCAGCAAGAATGCCAATTCGCACTACCCCTACAGATACACAAATACGTCTGAAGACCATCTACAGCGAGCATCTAATGTTCAATATCAATACATGCGTTAGCTCGATACATCTCTGCAGGTCCGCTCTGTATTTGTACAATGCTGTGGGCGAACCGATGTTCTCGTCTCAGACGAGCTCGCGCGTAAGGGATCAGTATCATGGAATGTCCGTCCGTCCTCGTGCATGGACGGGGCCAGTCCTAACTCTGACATCATGATCTAGCAAACGGTGTCAACAACCATATCGCCGTGGATGGAGCAAGGGGCGTACCTCAGTGTGCGGATCTCGCCTCGAAACTGGAGACCTGCCCCGTCGTCGCCACCTCGGCGGAAGAGGCAGACTCACCGTAGGCTGAGACGGCGTCAGGGACGACACCGAGCACGCCGGCGAGCTTATGCGCTTCGTGCCCCTCTCCTCGTCCTCGCCTTCTTCACTGTTCTCAATGCCTTGCCCCTTGTCCAAATACTCCCCCCCCTCCTCGACGTCGGTCAACGGATACGGACACGGGTGCAGCATCGACTCCGGGAGGAGGCTCGGCGACATCCTCGCACACGCACTGTTGCGCGGACTGCGTGCGTACGGGAAGTTCGTAACGTCCATTGGGGCACTGGAGAAGCATGGTAAAGGGATATGGGAGGTGCTGATGGACTCGGTGGGCGACGTGGTGAGCTCGGGGGCTGCGTCCGTGTCGACGGTGCAGATGGCGGCGGACCGCGTAAGCGTGTCAGAGAAGGGCTTGGGATCGTCTTGCGAGTCGCACGTAGTGTGGGGGAAGTCGGATGTAACCCAAGTCAGAGTCATGGCGTTGATAACCACCTGGACAAAACGACGACGGATTTTCAGAGAATGCACGGCGCGGGAGGTAAGGGGACGCTTACATCAATGCCACAGCTGGCTAGACAGACCCACGCCAATTGCGTACCGCTCATCAAAGTGAGGATGAGGGTATTGACAGATGAGGTGGACAGGGC
>JAKLMY010000355.1:0-27430 GCA_022814645.1 Ganoderma meredithae | reverse complement strand
CTTGGAATGCTTGTGGACTCTTGCATGGCATGCACAAAGAGTGAAACGCCCTCGAACGCCCTGCCATGCAAGACACCGAGGCGATTTCGAAAACATGTCACGACCCGCGTCGTGCGAGAATGTACGCCGTGCTAAGTACTTGCCCTCTAAGTTATGACCGCCGTATTGGACGTGCAGCAGTGTCTAACCAGGAGCAAAAATCAACAATTTCACAACATTAATTCCAGTAACTTAAGCCTGCTTGCACATGCACAAATGTTATTATTGGTTGAATAAGAAGCCATCGGAGTGAGTTTATGGAGTTTTAAAACTCGAAATGCTTTTCACACTCCGAAAGCGCATGCCCTGTCACCGACTCGGCGTGGTTGGCGAATGCGTCACTGTTGCAGCAGGACTGTTAAACTGGACTCGACAACAAACACTGAGCTTGATGTCCTCCACTTGTCTTTACCACTAATACTCGTCTAATATCTGGCGTTGCCTGGGGTACATGTCCGAAATCCCACTGCACACATTCGGACGATCCAGAAAGGCTAGAACAGGCTACACACCCCTCCACAACGGCGAGCCCCGCGACGAGGATCACAGCAGCGCCAACCGCGGCACCAGCACCATCGGCTCTACTAAGGGCAACCTCCGTACTATGCACGCGGCCGTACGCGCGGCAGTCACCTCGTCGGGAAATGTGAGGAAGGGGAAGCAGCGCGAGAGATATGCGGATGACCCAGAAGAAGAGGAGACGCTACTTGGAGGCACGATACGCGCGGATTCGGGGTTTCACGATGATGAGCTAGAGGATCGAAGGCGAGAATCCTTGCAGGTACGTACAACTCGCCAGTGTCTTGCGCCCCGACTGTGCAGGCAGGACAGGGATGCCTGTCGTGTTGCGGGCGGTGAGAACCTGCACAGTTTCAACTAACGGTGTGGACTTTTAGCAATCTGCTCCGCGGAAGGGCCGAGCCAGTGATAAGTCAAGGACGATTCCCTTCAGACCGCCAGACAAACTGGCTAACAAATATCCGCCAAATCTGGTCCGCAATCAGAAGTACAACGTCTTTACGTTCCTCCCGATCGTGTTCTACGAGCAATTCAAGTTCTTCTTCAACCTATATTTCCTCCTCGTAGCATTATCGCAACTTATTCCCCCTCTCAAGATTGGTGAGTCCCCTCGGTTGTCAGTAATAGTCGTGGCCTTGACCGTATAGTGCAGGCTTCATTGTCACATACATCGCTCCGCTCGCATTTGTGCTCTCTGTGACGATGGGAAAGGAGGCTTACGACGATTACAAGCGCAATCTTCGCGACCGCGAGGCGAACTCCCAGAAGTACCTTGTCCTCGATCCGTCAGAGTACTCCGAGTCGTCACCAGCGGGCATCCCGTACACACGCTCAGTGCCTTCCTCTAGTCTTCGTGTCGGCGACCTTGTTCTACTGGAGAAGAACCAGCGTGTGCCTGCGGATCTTGTGCTCTTGCGGACTTCAGACCACTCTGGGACGTGTTTTATCCGTACCGACCAGCTGGACGGCGAGACGGACTGGAAGCTGCGCGTGGCGGTCCCCGCATGTCAGAAGCTCAGCAGCGACCGCGAACTCCTTACGGTTGACGCCGAGATATACGGTATGCCACGTTCTCCCGGCGCATATAGCCGCCATTTCTTACTTGTGTTATAGCGGACACGCCCATCAAGGATATCCACAAGTTCATCGGCACATTTACGATTAACTCCCCACCAGCGTTACTTGAGGACGACGTTCCTATGGTACAGGTTCCCACAGTGGAACCCTTGTCGGCGGAGAACATGCTTTGGTCCAATACTGTTCTCGCTGCGGGGTCTGCTGTCGGCTTCGTCATTTACACTGGCGCCGAAACCCGGGCTGTAATGAACACCAGTCATCCAGAGACGAAGGTCGGTCTCCTTGATATCGAGATCAACAGATTAGCCAAGGTCAGCCATATTTTCACACTGTTACTGCCTCACCTGACGTCGCGCAGATCCTTTGCGCTGTGACCTTTGTGCTATCTTTCGTCCTGGTGGCGCTGAACGGATTCAGGGGTTTATGGTATATCTACATGCTTCGCTTCCTCATCATTTTCTCTTCCATTATACCCATCAGGTGCGTACCCACTTTCAGAGCCAGCTACGGACACATGCCGATGTAGGCTGCCCTCAACAGTCTGCGTGTCAATTTGGATATGGGCAAGACGGTTTACGCGCAACAGATCATGAATGACAGCGAGATACCCAACACAATCGTACGAACGAGCACCCTTCCCGAGGAACTAGGACGGATAGAATACCTGTTAAGCGACAAAACCGGGACTCTGACGCAGAACGGTGAGTGAACGAGCGCATATATTCAGGGCGTTATTGACTTCCCCCACCTTCCGGACAGAGATGGAGATGAGGAAGCTGCATATGGGCACCGTGTCCTATGGGTACGACTCGATGGACGAGATTGCCCATCAACTGGCAATGGCATTTGGTTCTGGAAACGAAGCTGGTAGGTTTCTCCATTACTGCGTCTATGGTGGCTGACTTGCTGATCCCATTGCTTATGTTAGGTCACGGTCGACAGAACTCTTTGCAAACCGGTGTCCAGCTGGCGACGAGGGGTCGTCGAGATATGTCCTCGCGCGTGCACGATGTGGTTCTCAGCTTGGCGCTCTGTCATAACGTGGGCAACGAACTCTAGTGTCCGGTCGACTGCGTGCTTAGCATTTCTTCTTGCAGGTCACCCCTGTGTACAATGACGACGGCACAGTCACCTACCAGGCATCCTCGCCCGACGAAGTCGCCATCGTGAAGTGGACAGAGTCCGTCGGTCTTCGCCTGACCTTCCGCGACCGCACGCGCATCGAGCTCCAGACGCCGACAGGCGCGCGCATCTCGTTCGACGTGCTCGACATCTTCCCGTTCACGTCTGAGTCGAAGCGGATGGGCATCGTCGTGCGCGACGCGCAGACGGGCGAGATCACGTTCCTGCAGAAGGGCGCGGACGTCGTGATGGCGAAGATCGTGCAGCGCAACGACTGGCTTGAGGAGGAGACCGCGAACATGGCGCGCGAGGGCCTGCGCACGCTCGTCATGGCGCGCCGCCGGCTGAGCGACCAGTCATATGCCCACTTCAAGGAGCAGTACCACCAGGCGAGCATCAGGCTCGAGGGCCGGAACGAGGCGATGGCGGATGTCGTGGCGGAGGTCCTGGAACATGATCTCGAGCTTTTGGGCCTCACGGGTGTTGAGGACAAGCTGCAGGATGAGGTCAAGTCGACGTTGGAGCTGTTGAGGAACGCGGGTATCAAGATCTGGATGCTGACGGGTGACAAGATCGAGACAGCGACGTGTATCGCCATCTCGACGAAGCTCGTCGCGCGCAACCAATACATCCACCAGGTGGCCAAGCGTGAGTTCTGACTGCCACTTCTTCCGCACACTTACTGACTTGTAGAGACTTGCAGTGAAGACGTCAGACCAGGTGCGGGACCAACTGGAGTTCTTGCAGCAAAAGCTCGACTGCTGCCTCGTCATCGATGGCGAGTCGCTCCAGCTCTGCCTCAACATGTTCAAGAACGAGTTCATCGAGATCGCGACCAAGCTATCTGCTGTCGTTGCCTGTCGGTGCTCTCCGACCCAGAAGGCGGACGTCGCGCGTCTTATCCGCAAACACACTAAGAAGCGTGTTTGCTGCATCGGCGACGGTGGGAACGACGTCAGCATGATCCAGGCCGCCGACGTTGGTCAGTCAATTCCTCTGATTAGACTTATTCGCCAGCTGACACGCGCGTATGGTGGCACAGGCGTCGGCATCGTCGGGAAGGAAGGCAAGCAGGCCTCGCTCGCCGCGGACTTCTCGGTCACGCAGTTCAGCTTCCTCACCAAGCTTCTGCTCTGGCACGGCCGCAACTCGTACCGCCGCTCCGCGAAGCTCGCGCAGTTCGTCATCCATCGCGGACTGATCATCTCCGTCATGCAAGCCGTCTTCTCGTCCATCTTCTACTTTGCGCCGATCGCGCTGTACCAGGGTTGGCTCTTGGTCGGCTATGCGACTGCGTACACCATGGCCCCCGTCTTCTCGCTGGTGCTCGACCGGGACGTCAACGAGGACCTGGCCCTGCTATACCCGGAGCTGTACAAGGAGCTCACCAAGGGCCGCGTCTTATCGTACAAGACGTTCTTCATCTGGCTTACAATCAGTGTCTACCAAGGTCAGTTTCCACGAGAATGTGTCGTCTGTGCAACGTTGACGGAAGTTAACAGGAGCGGCCATCATGATCATGTCCCTGCTTTTGTTCGAGAACGAGTTCCTGAACATCGTCTCCATCTCGTTCACCGCTCTTATTCTGAACGAACTCATCATGGTTGCACTGGAAATCACGACTTGGTTCGTCCTTTTTCGCCTGTGAATACTTTCGTCGAGCTGACTTTAGAATCGCAGGCACCTATACATGGTGGTTTCCGAGATCGTGACGCTCTTCATCTACGCCATCAGCATGGCATTCCTTCCAGAATTTTTCGGTAAGCGCTCATTCCCCCTACATGCGTCCGCCCAAGAAACTCACTTCGCATTAGATCTAACTTCCGTCCTGTCGTCTCGATTTGCTTGGAAAGTGGCGGTCATGGTGGCTGTTAGCGCATTCCCACTGTACATTATCAAGTTCATCCGTAGTAGAGTCGCGCCAGCGGCATCTAGCAAGCTGTTGTAACTTAATGCACATGAATTATCGGACAGCCCTCTGTTTGGATCTTTCACTATTATTGATTGGACGTTGTCAGTGATGACATGCTAAGGTGTCAGAATAGGAGGCATTGCAGTATTGAACATTGGGGATCGTGAGAGAGCGAATGTCAAGATGCAAATAAAGACATGGGTGGATGGTGGACAGTAAGAGAAGCCTTCAGCTCAGCTGCCGGTGTGCGGTGCGGTGGAAGGGTTGTGGTTGGGGGCTGCGAAAGGCGCCCCGAAGAAGCCGGGAGTTGGATGCCAGTCGGGGTTCGGAGTCGCACCCCATAGGTTCGCCCCAATCGGTCCCGGGGGCCCAGGTGCAGGTGCACGAGGGGGAAAGCCGGAGGGCCCACCAGGCGGGCCCCATGGCGACGAGATCGAGCCCCGAGGGCTAGTCGACGACGGTGGACCCCAGCCTTGTCCGACGGCCCCGACCGGAGCGGCACGACGCGTAGCGGGGGTAGTGACAACCTCGTCGTCGTCGGCAAGCAGAGCGGACGAGCCAAGAATGCCCTTCGGACTTGCAGACCGACGAGTGGGGGATGTCGAGCCTGAGCCTGATGCGTCGCCTGTAGGACGTGCGATGGGGGCGATGATGGGACGAGTGATTGGACCTGGGTCAGGCGCGGGAGTGCGGTTGCTGGGACCAGGCGCAAGATTGAGCTGGGTGGGGGACGCGAGGGAGTTGGAAACTACTCGTGTTGGCGGAGCGATGGGCGCAGGCGGAGCCAATCCACGACCGCCGAAGCCAGCGTCGAAGTGGTTGCCGTTTCCGAAGCCACGAGGTACTGCGGACGGCGCAAGCGGCGGAGGACCCGGAGGCATAGGCGGACCCGGAACCATAGGTACACCGACAAATGGTCCTGGATTGAACGGAAGCCTCGGAGACATAGCCGGAGGAATGACTCCGCTGACGGACGGGAAGATTGGCGTTTGGGGGGGCATATGCGGAGGCATCTGCGGGGCGATAGGAGTTGGAGGCTGGGAGCCCACCATAGGCACACGAGGTTGCGGCTGTTGAGGTGGTTGGGGGCGGGGAGGTTGGAGGACGGGAGGAGTGGCGACCGGAGGAACCTGGGGCTTGTTGACCTTCTTCTGCGAGGGTGGTCGACTGGGGGACGACTGAGACCCTGAAGGACCGGCGTTGCGCGGTGAGGCGGGACCCCGCGCATTGTTCCTGGCTGCCGCGGCCCGCTGCTGCTGCTGTTGTTGCTGCAACGCACGCTCGCGAGCCTCCTTCTCGGCCTTCTCCCTTTCAGCCTTCTCCTTCTCCTCCTTCTCCTTAGCAAGGCGACGCTCGCGCTCTTCCTTCTCCTGCTGCTCGCGCCTTGTCTTCTCAGCAGCACGTTCAGCAGCCAGCTTGGCCTCGCGTTCTTCACGAGCCTTACGTTCTCGCTCCTCCCGTTCCTTGCGCTCAGCCTTGGCCTTCTCCTCGCGCTCCCGCTTCTTGCGCTCGCGTTCAGCTTCGCGCTCCCGCTCCTCCGCAAGACGCTTTCGGCGCTCTTCTTCCTTACGTGCCCTCTCCTCTTCTTGCGCCTTGCGTTGGGCTTCACGTCTCGCACGTTCCTCGTCGCGACGCTTCCGTTGCTCCTCCTCAACTGCCGCCTGTTTGGCTCGTTGAGCAGCTTCCTCGGCCGCCTTCTCAGCGGCTTTGGCGGCCCGCCCTTCCTCCTTCGCTAGCTTCTGCTGTCTGTAGCAACGTTAAGGCAGGTCACACGACCAGCGTACGGCGAGGACTTACCGCTTCTTGTCCTTTTTCTTCTGGTTCTGTGACTGCTTCTTGGCCTCCCGCTCCTTACTCTGCTTGTCCTCGTCTTCGAGCTCGCGGAGGAGCTGGAGCTGGCGCTCCTGTGCGACCTTCTCGCGATACGCCTGGAGCACGCGCTGCTCGAACATGCGCGCCGCAAAGATAGAGAACATCCGTTTGCCCTCCTCCATCTTCTGCTCCTCCGTCATGATCTGGCGGCACACGATGTAAATCGGCGTTGGCACCTGCTGAAACGGACAACACGTACCTCCTCGTCCTCCTCGTCCTCTTCGTCATCCTCCTCATCCTCCTCATCCTCCTCATCGCCTTCGTCATCCTCTTCCTCACTATCCTCTTCTACGTCTACTGCCGCCTCTTCCTCCCTTTGCATGCGACGCTCGGCAAGTTGCTCCATCATCTCCAAGAACTTCTGGCCATCGTTCTTGAGGAGATCGTCTGCGACCGTCAAAATGTTCCCTACTTCCGAGCAGTTAATATGCATATGCGCAGTAGCACATGGACGAGAAGGCACTTGCCGGTCACAGTGAGATTGCTACCGAAGTTCCCAAGGCCGTCCCGTCCGTTGACCTTTGTTCCATTGGCGGCTCGCCGGCGAGGCGCTGCGATCCTCCGATCCTGCTTCACATCGTCCTCGTCTTCTGGGTCCGCGTCGTCCTCCTCGTCCTCCTCGTCCTCTTCCTCGTCCTCTTCCTCCTCGTCATCCTCGTACCCATCGTCATCCTGATACTCATCCTCCCCGTCTTCCTCAAACTCGCTCTCCGTGTGTTTGACGGGCTTGCGCCCGTTGGCCACGACAGGCTTGCCCCGGTGGGCGGTTGGAGGCTGGGGACTGATGACGGCGCCGTTCTTGTCCAGCTCGACGCTGCCCGGAAACGGACCCGGCCCTTGAGGTGGAGGCAGCGTCCCGCCGGAGGAGATGTATCGCTGCTGGTAGTTCGCGTACTGTTCTAGCTCCTCGTAATAAGCATCGTACAGTACCTCGAGCTCCTCCTCAATAGCATTTCTTTGTTGCCGCGCCACGGATCCGGGCCAGGATCGCAAGCAGCCGCCAGTCGACGACGCAAGGGAGAGGAGCGGGGGCGGGAGTGAGGAAAAATTTTCTGCCGGAGGTGCACAATCAACGACGTACCGCTTGCGCCCGCACACCGCACAGCTGCAGCTGTGTTTCTGCTGCTCCTTCATTTTCTTCAGGACCGCCTCCTTCTCGATTTTCACCAGGCTGCGCCGCTCTTCCTCGCCGAGCCCGAGCCAGAACTCCTTGATGCGCTCCCGCTCCTCCGTCGTGCTCGTCGACCATATCTTGCTGTTTTTCGGCCCCTGCTGGCCCTGAGCTGGCGGTCTCGGCTTGTGCGGCGCGGAGGCGTTCGAGGATGGAGGCGATGGATGGTGATGGCTGTGATTGTGTCCGTACTGGTGCGACGAGATCGGCGCCTTCGACGCCGCGCGGCGGGAGGCGGGTGGCGGGTCCTGTGCGGGGGCCGGCGTGTACGCCATGGGCTTCTTGCCCGCCGCGCGAGACGACGGGGGCGGGTTCGTGCCAGGGGCGGGCGGAGGGCGTGCGGCGGGCATACGGTTCGTAGCAGAGCCTGGCCGCCCGCCATTTGTCACAGTACCGCCCTCCCCCTCCACCGGCCGGGCCCCGGCCGGCGACTCTCCAAGCGCCCGCTCCTCTGCCCCCTTTTTCTTCTTTTTCCTCCTGTTCTTGTTCTTCTTCGGCTTCTCATACCCGTTTGGGCCCGTCCCCGCCGCCACCGCCGCCGCCAGTCCTCCTCCCGCCCGCCCGAGCGGCTCCTCGAACGAGAGCGTAAAGTGCGCCGCCTGCCCCCGCCGCTCCCCAACGAGCTCCTCGTCCAGCTCGTCTACCTCGTCCTCGCTGTAGTACTCGTCGTCCACGTACTCCTGCTCCTCCGGGTACAGCACCACGTTCGCCGGCCCCAGCGTCCCTCCCTCCGCCTGCAGCGTCCCGTTCGCCGCCGCCTGCTCCACCGCCATCGCAAACTGCGGGTCCGCAAAAATCGCGGGGTCGAAGGGCATCGGCGGGAACGCGCCCGGCGGGTATCGCCCCGCGCCGCCGTTCTTGGTCGCAAGCGCGTACATCGCCTGGGTCTTGAGCGGATAGGGAAAGGGAGAAGGAGAGTCCGGGTCACCATTACGAATCGAGCTCAATTGAGAGTAAGTGTGCCGTACAAAGTTGCGCAGATGATCCGGGAAGGATGCCCAGTACTCGTCGTTGACGAGCCTCCCCTCCGGCCCCTCCATGCTCCGCGCGAGGTGGTCCGCCGTCGCGAGCAGCTCGGCCTCGGCCTCGGTCGTGGGCGTGAGGTGCCCGTGCGCCCCGAGGGACGCGGACAGCGACGCCGTCGTCGAGACGTGCACCGATGCGAGCTCAGGCGAGAGCCCCGTGCGACTGACCGTCCGGTGCGCGTGCAGGTGCGGGTGCGAGTGGGGGAAGGCTCCCAAGGCCGGGAGCGCCGTGTCGTCGTCCTCTTCGTACTCGTCCTCCTCGAAGTCGTCTTGATCGTACTGCCCTGGCACGGGTGCGCTGCGTTGGATGCCCTTGCCCTTGCGTTTCTTCTTCTTGTCGTTCGTCGTCGGACCAGGAGGGGCGGCCGGTGGGGTCGCCCGAGCGGGCGGTTTGGCCCTGTTGACCTTGCCAGCAGTCATTCGAGATGAAAGCAATAGAGATCGTCTGTAGTCTAGGGTAGAAAAGAAGCAAAGTCGTCGGCGTCGTCGAGGTCGGTGTGCAAGGGCTGTTGGGCGCTGCCGCCCAAAGTGATCTCGAGGTTCACGTGACCACTGATTAAAATACTCAGTATTATGGTCAATAGTGGGTTGTATTATATCAGTATTATCGTCAATAATGAGTTTATATCTTCAAGCTCAATAAGGCTGTTGTAAATATTATCGGCAGCGGGGACTTGCAAATATCATTTTTAAGATCCATTCATCAAGCATCCACGTACGTCGTAGGTACTTCGTTATCCTGCCGGCATCAGTGCTGCGCACCACCGTGGCATAAAGACATGCACACAGATTGCCTCGTGAATGTGAGCTTACTGCATGGCCCCCGGCCGTGAGAGACCGGCATTGGTACCTGGGAGCTCGTCCATAGTATTGGACTGCGGAGAGCTAAGGTGCATAACCTAATCCTACAAACAAATCAAACGATACGAAACCAGACATGTTAAGGCAGCTCAGATCTACGAGCTCTCAGCTCGTGAAGCGGAACACAACTTGCTGGACCGCAAACGTCGCGCATCTATAACCGGGCCACAAGCTTAAACTTGAGCGGGCGCAAGCAAGCGGTTGCCGATAGTACTTGGCAGCCCAAGACAGGTCCTGGCGACTACCCTCGCAATGACGGTCGATGAGAGGATAGGGCACCCCACTTCGTAGGCCTCGTGAGGTCATCAGACTCTCATATCTGCGAAATTCTTCAGATATCGACAGTAGATAACCCTCAAAGAATTACTCGCCTGAGTGGGCAGAATACCACAGGGCAAGCGTAAGACTATCCGCAGGAAAAACGGCTTTAGCCTGTGGGTATGTAAGTGGCACCTGCACAAATGCATGTTGGAGCTGGAGCATACCGGAGTTGAATGGTGTTTTTTTTTGGCACCAGCAACCTTTTTTTCAATCTGGGAGGTCAACATTTGTTGGAGTGGAACCCCAGAGTACGGCAACTAGTAGTATGATGAGCACCCTGTTGTGTGCGGAAAGGCAAAGGCGGATGATACAGGAAGGACTTATATAGGTGCCATGATCAGGGCATTCCCGGCGAAGATCTGAGATGCTCGTCCTCCAGCAAGCGAGGTGCGTATGAGAATTGCCAGAAAGCTTTGCATGTTAGCCTCGCCGGCAAGTTCCAAGCTTGAGATGCTGCACACGCATAGGAGCTTTCCATACTTATGGTGCCCAATCTCACTTGATATGTGCCAATGGCATCTCCTGTGCTCCGTTTGCTGATACAGGGTGACGTCGCACGAGGAATTTTCACACCATTTCTGCCGGTCGCTCCAAGAGCTCCAACTTCAGGTTCCTCACAACGCGCGCTTGGCGCGCGCCTCGCCGTTGTCAGTCTAAAAGCCAGCCGCGCTTCCCTTGTTGACCATCACATCAGCTCTCCCTCTCCCTCTTGGCCTCTGGGCACGACTATATACCCGTGCAGTGCATGGCCAACATGTACTATCCGCTCCTTGCTCTCTCAGCTTCATGTCTATTCCCCTCTTTCGCTCGTGCAGATGTCACCGTATACGGCCTCCTGGGCTCCACCACCGCCGCCCCCATCCAGTCAGCTGGGGCCAGCACCTCCACCGCGGCCACGACCACCTTTGTAACGACCTCCGGACCCCCCTCCTACACCGGCCTCGCCGCCTACAACCCCATCTACTATGAACCCCCAGCCATCCCCAGCCCTGCTCCCGCGAATCAGTTTGCGATCGGCGTGCCGTCGGACCAAACTCTCCTCTCTGGCATCTCCATACCTTTATCCGGCACCTTCTTCGGTTTCTCGATAGAAATGTCGGTCGCTAACCAGCTAAGTAAGTCTTCTTCCTGTTGAACCGCGCGAAATGGTGAGGGGATGGAGGGGAGGAGACGGTGGAAAGTCGGTTGCCATGCGTCTGTGTTGGGCAGACGAATAGGCGCTTGTTATATCCTCCAACGGGTTCGTCGTTGCGGTCCCACGTCTCTCATTGCGTAAGATGGACAAAAGGTTTCCTATGCGTTTGAATGCGTTGGATGCGATGAGGCCGACTTGGGCTTTGAGCGCCCGGTTAGCCCTGTCGAACGCTATGCATTGTGAGATATTGGACTGTGCACGCAACGCCTTGTGGTGTTCGTACCTCGTCACCATGTCTAGATGGAAGACCTCGTCTTCAGAGATCAGACTACGCAGAACAAACTTTGAATGTTTATTGAGCGGGTCTCATTGCGAAACATGGCGGGGAAGGTCAAGACGGCGAGCACAACAGAATGCACTGTGCCGAGACCTGTCCTGCGGAGGTTGGTAATTGTCCTGGATGCCAAGGGTGTCTTTCATCTTGTAGAGCACGCTCTGCAGATGTCCAGTTCGCCTGTATGCACGCGTGTCTCAGTGTAAGCGCAGCTGTCATTCGTGGTTAACCACTTGCCTGTGCGCGAATTCAATTTCCTTCTTTGTGCGGAAATAGCGAACGTGAACTCTATTGCTAACTTTACTTGACGCGAATCTGTTTCAGTTGGGACAAGTTCGTGAGTCCATGCCGATCACACTCTCCAAGAGGGTAACTCTGACTAATGTCGTTCATGTCATGACTGCAGGAAAAACCTGAAGGTGCCTTTCCTGAACTACATGAGTATCATCGCCGAGAAGGCTGGCGCTGTCCATGTCCGTGTGGGCGGTAACACGCAGGAGACGGCGTTCGTTGTCAACTCGCTTGCAGACGGCAAGATGATCGAGAAGGACAAGGAGGATGCTTCAAACCCCGTGCGTTCGGATTGATCCGCACGACAGATTACGCCACTAACACTACATGGACATAGACGTCCACTCCCGTCCTTGCGCTGACGCCGGATCTGATATACATGCTCGGAAACGTCTCCTCCCTGGTAAATATCCAGTGGTTTCTCGGTATGTGGTCGCGCTGCCCCCCTCTCGACTTCATTGCTAACGTCGCGATCGTCTTGTCCATGTTCCCAGGTATTCCATTCAATGACACGACAAACTGGCGCTTCCAAATCGCGGAGCTAGGCGAGTCGATCCTTGGAGACAGGTTGCTCGGCTTCCAAGCCGCGAACGAGCCCGATTTGTATGGAGCGCACGGACATCGTAACAGCACGTACAGCCCGTACGACTTCTTCGGCGAGTACGCGCTCTTCACGCAGGCATGGCAGGCCGATGGGAACGTGCCCGTGAAGAACAACATCATCGCACCAAGCACGTCGTACGCGGAGTGGTCGCCGGAGCAGGTGTGGAATACGGGCTTCGTGGACGCGTACGGGAATTACCTCTCCCACCTTGCCGTTGAGCACTATCCGTCAGACAACTGCGCAGTCGTGTTCCCGAACCCGGACAACCCGCCGCGCGACCCGCTCCAGATGCTGCCGCAGTACCTGACGCACAACGCGGGTATCAACTTCGCGCAGCCGTACCTGAACTCGACCTCGCTCGCGCAGCAGTGGGGCAAGCCGTTCCTGCTCTTCGAGACGAACACGGCGTCGTGTGGCGGGTTCCCCGGCATCTCGGACTCGTTCACGTCCGCGCTGTGGGGCATCGACCACGCGCTGCAGCTCGCGAACTCGAACTTCTCCGGGGCGCTCTTCCACTTCGGCGGGCAGAACGTGTCGTACAACCCGTTCACCGCCGCGCCGACGAACGAGTCCGCGCTGCACGGGTGGACGACGGGCCCGCTGTTCTACTCGGCCGTGTTCGTCGCGGAGGTGATGGGCAAGTCCAACACGACGCGCATCAAGGACATGAGCGCGAACAGCGGCAGCGACCAGACGCCCGCGTACGCCATCTTCGAGAACGGCCAGTTCTCCAAGATGGCGTTCATCAACTACATGACGGACCCCTCCGGCGCGAACGACTACACCGCGACGATCTACGTCGGAGGGAGTGGATGGAACGAGCCCAACGGCGTGCCGTCTAGCGTGAAGGTCAAGTACCTCCTGGCGCCCTCGATCTCGGAGAAGGACAACATCACTTGGGCCGGGCAGGTGAGCATCAGTATCCCCGTCCGCATCCGCATTGAGTCACACTGACCCTCTCCTCCCTCCGCGCAGACGCTCGGTGGCCGCTACGCGTCGGACGGCCGTTGGCAGGGCGAGGAGAACGTGCAGACGGTGCAGTGCGACCAGAACGCGAACAGCTGCGTCGTGACGGTGCCCGCCCCAGGCGCCGCGATCGTGTACTTCTCGAGCGACGCGCAGTCCGCGATCGCGAACGAGCAGTACTCGACGTACTCTACGACGGTGATCACCAAGTCGAAGAACACGGTCACGGTCGACCCCTCGGTGCTCGCGACGTCCAACGGCGAGGGCGGGAAGAACCGCCTCGTCGGCGGCACGTCGCAGGGCGGCTCGAACGCCGCCGCCGCCGGCGTCGTTGCGCCCGGGCTCGCCGCCCTCGTCAGCGTCCTCGCGGGTCTCGCGGTGTTCTGGCGGATGCCGTGAGCGTGCGCCGGACGCCAGACGGGTCAGTCGCCGACGGTGTTCGCCGTTAGGTGTGGGTCGTCCATTCTCGAGGGCGGGCAGCGTGCGTACCTTGTGAAGAAATGGCCCTGGGACACTAGTGTGTGCTTTTGTCTGCGCGCGGGCTGCGTTCTTGTTCTTTCTGTAATCTATCCGTGGACTGGCTTAATGTACACCCTCGCAGCGCCTGTTTTTGCTTCCATGGCGTGCGTCAAGAGGTGTGTCTGTCCCCCGCTATTTTTGTTCAGCGGTTGCGCTCGCACACGGCACATTCGTGGCGGTGCGTCGCGCAGCGTTCGAGCCTTGTTCAATCTGACGGCGTTGTTAACGTTGCTTTGTTTCGAGCAGGATTGATATGCCATGCTGAGCTGTGGTCCTGGCAGATTGACAGGAGGAAGCGACGAAGATGCTGAATGCTGAATGGAGGTGTCACCGGTGAAGCTTCCGAGTGAGTGCAAGACATACCGACAGGTCCGAAACATATCGCAGGAAAGCGTCACGGCGCGGGCGACGTTGAGTCTGTCGTCGCGACGAGCAAGGCATGAAGACACAGATATCTCCGGTTTGACGGTGCGTTTATAGCTGTCTATTTCTATCCAGGTCCCCCGGCAGACTTGCCTTGCCTGGGGCGAGCAAGAATAGACAGCGTGCTCTCACATGCTTGTCGCGTTTGACATACTCTTTTCCGTCCGTTCCAGCGGCGTCACGACGGCGTCCTCGGTCGGCATCCGGCAAATGCACACGCATTCATCCACTTCAGCCTTCACCGACCCACGGCGGTCGACTCTCTCGTTCCGTCTCGCCCATCGAAATCCCCCGTGCTGCGTGACGACTAGTCGTCGGTTGTGCGGTGTACCTTGAAGACGCAGCAGGTCGATCGAGCAGCGACGTGCGCGGGAAAATTTGCAGCGGCTCCGCAGCCATGGACAAGACGCCGGGGAATGGCGGATGCCCTGATATGGCAAGATTGACACGATGGATACAGGGCGAGGCTAAGAATAGCGACCGCCAGTACTTCGCTCTGGTCCTCTGCACGATGATGGCAGCAGCGCGCGGAGATTCGCACCAGCTGCGCATGGGTGTGGTCATTCACTTCATCTCCCTTCGCTGTTCCCGTCACGTTGACCGTTGCATCCTGCAGACCACCTGCCTCTCCTTCCCTGAATCCCTCTTCGCTCCTTGCTCCTTCTCCCCGCCGCTGCCCGTCGGCCGCTCTGCCTCCGTCGCTTTGTTGTCCTCCCTGGTCGCTCGTCTCGTCTTGCTCTCCATCGCTCTGTCCTTTCTCCGTCCCCGAGCTCGTGCTCTTCTCTCCATCCGCTGCCTCCACTGCAGCTAGCCAGCCATGCGAAAACCCTCGCTCTTCCTGCTCTCCTCCCTCGCCGCCCTCTCCACACATATCCCCCATGCCTCCGCAGTGACCGTCTACAACCAGGACGGCGTCACAGTCGTCTCGGCTGCCGCGACGCAGTCGGGTGCCGCGGCTGCGACAGCGACAACCTCCTGGCTCTCCAGCCTCGCTGCATACAACAACGTCACCCTCACCCCACCGGCCCTTCCGAGCCCCATGCCCTCCACAGCCTTCTCGATATCGGTCATGAACAGCGCGCAGGACGTGACCGGGCTCGGCATCGAACACGCCGGCGACTTCTTCGGGTTCTCTGTCGAGATGTCCGTCGTTGACCAAGTCAGTGAGTATCCGAATTCTGTCCTACGGGCCGAGTTGGGAGGACGGAGGGTTCTGACGGAGACTGCTTCCGGGTCTGGCTGGGGTGGGGCGCAGTTGGCAAAAACGCGTACGTCGTCTCACTGTTTTTTTTTCCAAGGCTTTTCACGGCGCTTGATGTTCTGATGGGTCGTGCAGGTCATTTGTGCAGGTCCCCTTCCTCAACCTGCTCGCCACCGTCGCCGACAGGGCGGGACGTGTGCGGGTACGGGTGGGTGGTAACACGCAGGAGACGGCGACGCTCGTCGGGAGTCTGCCAAACAACTCGATGATCGCCAAGGATAAGACAGATGCCACGAACCCCGTACGTCCCTTCCTTCACCTCTCATTTGTCGACCCGTTTGGCACGGAGCTTGCGGGCTGCCCGGGTGTACATGGTTGTCGCTCGTGTGTATGCGGCCTGTCTGCTACCATAGCAGCCATAGTTCTATTTCGCGTCGTCGCCCGTGTGAACGGCGACGAAGGCTATTTCATGCTGCCCCGTGTTTCTTTGCATTGAAACATAGGGGTAACGATCGTTTTGTTTTCTCCTGTACAATTTCACGGATCCAGGGTTGGCAGGGCGGAGTGGGGTGCCTGCGATTGAATGACGTCACGGGACGGAAACACGCAATCTCAGATGCTCCATCTCACCTGCCGGCAAATAAACAGTCCTTGGCAAGCATCGCAAATACCCCTGCTCTTGGCAGTGGTTTGGTGCTTGGGAGGGTCTTCACCGATGGTTATGTTTGACGCATTGCATGCTTGCAATTGTTTCCTGGCAGTTCGCTAACGGCATCCTGCCAGACCGATACCCCCGTGCTCGACTTTACCGCGGAGATGATATATCTCCTCGCCAATGTCTCATCATTAGTGAATGTCAAATGGTTCCTCGGTATTCCCTTTAACGATACTTCACACCTGCGCCTCCAGATCGCCGAGGCGGCAGAGTCTATTCTCGGCGATAATATCCTTGCGTTCCAGCTTGGAAACGAACCAGATCTTTACGCGGCGTGAGTGCACCTACCTCACTGTCTCGAGCCGCACTGACGAAAGGTCTGTTTAGCCACGGGCATCGACCATCGGATTACAACCAGACGGACTACTTTAACGAGTTTGGCATTGTTGTGGACGCGATCAACAACGACCCCTCCATCCCTACCCGCGGCAACCTCGTCGCGCCCAGCCTCCAGGGTACCTGGACGCTGCAGTCCGTCTTCGACACCGGCTTCATAACCAGCTACGGCAGCGCGATCTCGATTCTCTCCGTCGAGCAGTACCCTGATAACAACTGCGCCGCTGCGTTCCCCGACGCGGGCTTCGGCAACCCGGTGAACCCGCAGGACGTGTTCCCGAACTACCTCACGCACACGGCGGGCCAGAGCCTCATCGCGCAATACCTGCCGTCTATCCCCACCGCTCAGCAGGCGGGCAAACAGTTCATGATGTTTGAGACGAACACCGCGTCGTGCGGTGGCTTCCCTGGGGTCAGCGACAGTTTCGGGTCCGCGCTCTGGGCGGTTGATTACGGGCTCCAGATGGCATACAGCAACTTCAGCGGAGCGCTGCTGCACATTGGTGGGCAGGATGTGTCCTATAACGTGAGTATCATTCAAGCTGTTTGCCTACGTCAACTAACGCCTCGTGTACGCGTCCCTCCTTGACCGACACACCTCATATATGCGCCCTGCTATCAATGCAGCCCTTCACCCCGCCCCCCACGAACATCTCGACGACGCATGGATGGACAGTCGGGCCGATCATGTACTCCACGCTCGTGCTCGCGGAGGCGCTCGGCACCACGAACACGTCGCAGGTGATGGACCTGGGTGCGAACGACAACGCGAACGAGACGCCAGCTTACGCCATCTACGAGAACGGCGCGCTCGCCCGCATGGTGCTCATGAACTACATGACCGAGCAGGACGGCCAGGGCGCATACACGGCCACGATCTCTGTCGGCGGCGGACAGACAGGCGAGGCCAACGCCACCCCGTCGCAGGTGGAGGTCAAGTACCTCCTCGCACCGACCGTTGCGGAGAAGGACAACGTGACGTGGGCGAACCAGGTGCGCATATACCCACCTCTGCCCCCTCCTACGTTTCCCCCACTTGCTGACGCGTCTCCGCTCATTCAGACATTCGGTGGGCGCTTCGAATGCGACGGCCGCCTCACGGGGACGGAGGACATCCAGACGATCTCGTGCGACACGTCCGCGAACACCTGCGAGATCCCAGTGCCCGCGCCGGGCGTCGCGCTCGTGTTTCTGTCAAGCGCGGCGCAGGGCGAGTCGGACCCGTCGCAGACGCAGACGTACGCGACGACGGCGCTCACCAAGACCGCGAACACAGCGAGCATCAACCCGAGCGTGCTCGCGACGTCGAACGGGCAGAGCGCAAAGGACCGCTCGCTGTCAAGCACGAGCCACGGCAGCAGCGACGCGCGCAGGACGGTCGGTGCCCCAGGCGTGACGCTCCTTGCGATGCTCGCGCTCGGCGCGTGGGTGGTCGCGGGCGCGATGAGGAGGTGATAAGTATGGCTATAGGGACTCGGCTCAGGCTAGGACGCGGGGGTGGGGTATGGGGGGGGGGGACTTACCTGGGTATGCTTTTTTGCTCCGTGATGGACGTTATATATATTCTTAGCTGGTATACACGGTGCAGGCGGAGGATCTTTGCCATCTTCAATCTTTGCCATCTTCAGTCTTGACACGTGTACCACATACATCAGTTTTAGTGGCTTTGCTGCCGTTAAACTTAATGCCATGCGATTTGGGGGACCCGCGCGCTCTGCGCGCTGGCGTGTCGGACGGAGGCTGGAGGCCGGTCGTTACGCGTTACGCGCTACGGCCTGACCACAGCCGAAGTCGGAAGAACCACTCGGTGATGGCGCGTATGTCGGAGGTGGGTGTTCCTCCTCGGATTTCTCGGTGTTTTATGAAATGCATCGATGCTATAGGAATATGATCATTCAGAGCATCGGACCCGGGGCGTTTCGCGCGGGGGTTCGAGTCCGAACCCGGAGCCGCGCCCACGAATTCGACTGTGCGGTCTCAGAGGACCGGATGCTTCCCAAAATCCGAGCCCGTTCTCGCCGCCGATGGCGGACCTGAGAAGTTAGGCTGGGAATGCTTACGCCTCTGCCGTCTTCCCACTTAAGTGCAGTACTTGCCACAAGGTAAGTCCGAATCATCGTGCCCTTAGCCTATCGTCGAAACGGGCCGCTGACAAAACACCTGTAGGAAGATGGATGGATTGGTATCGACAGTCCTATCTAGTATCTGCCCCATCGCTCGGTCAGGGCATCCCCACACCGGACTGGTGTTGTCGGGCAGTGGTTCCCGGTGTGCGATTGATGCTTGAAAACCGGCAGGCGGAATCTGCTGGGCCGTTCAATGACGGAGCCTGGAGGAGCATTGTGCTGCTCCCCCCAGCCCCAGTCGGCCATGTGACGCCGTATCCCGGGGTAAGTCGCGGGCCATGGCCAGCCAGAGTCCCGACGCGCGAGGCGCGAGGCGCTTGAAGCAGTGTGGATCATCGGCCCTGGGCATGAGTACGCTCGCGGAAGGGCGCATAAGACTGTCGGATCTGTGTGTCAGTTCCAGTGCGTGTTTTGTTCCCCTTCACTCCCCACTTGTGGCGGTCGCTGACGTGCGTTCTTCCTCCCCTCCTCCGCCCCGTCCTCTTTCTCTTCGCACATGCTGGTGTATGGGGCAGAGTCGACTATGTTCCTGCGGCCCGCATTGCTGCTGGTCGTCCTTGTGCAGTGTTTCCGGTTCTCCTATGCGCTCACGGTGTACAACCAAGCTGGTCCGGTGAACCCAACCGCGACATCGGGCTCGTCCGGGTCTCAGGCGACCTTGGGGAATGTAGGTTGGATCAGCGCGCTGAACGCGTACAACAACGTCCAGCTGCAGCCCCCCGCGCTGCCGAGCCCTATGCCGCCGACCTCCTTCGCTCTTGCGCTGCCGAACCAGGCACAGCATATGACTGGCTTGTCGATACCGCAGAGGGGAGATTTCTACGGGTTCTCGATCGAGATGTCGGTGGTCGAGCAAGTCAGTGAGTGTCGACAGTCTCGCTTCCTGTATGCGTCGAGTTTTGGCTCATCCGGATCGGCTGCGGCGCGCACACAGTTGGCAAGAACGCGTAAGCATCGTCGCGTTCTCGGAATGAGTATAGTAAAACTGATTTTATTTCTGGCCTAGCTCGTTTATCCAGGTCTCGTTCCTCAACTTGCTCGCCACCCTCACGGACCGCGGCAACGACGTCCGCATCCGAGTCGGCGGAAACACACAGGAAATGGCGTCCCTCGTGAGCAGCCTTCCGAACAATGCGATGATAGCCAAGGACGCCAGCGTGGTTACGGGGTCCGTCAGTACAGTGCGTCCCTCGCAGTCACACCATGTGCACTCATAGATTGACGCAGCGTCCAACACGCTTCGTAGGCCCAGACGCCTACGCTGGACTACACGAGCGAGCTGCTGTACTTGCTGGCGAACGTGTCCTCGCTTGTCAACGCGAAGTGGTATCTCGGCATCCCGATGAACGACACGACACATCTCCGGCTGCAGATCGCGGAGTTTGGGGATGCTATCCTGGGTGACAACGTGCTCGGGTACCAAGTCGGCAACGAGCCTGACCTCTACGCCTCGTAAGCCTCGAAATCTAAACCTGCTAGCTGTCGGACGATAATAACCTAATTTCCGTCGTTCAAGTCATCAGCGCCGGCCCGCCAACTATAGCGTGCAGGATTACTTCGAAGAATTCGGGGTCATGGTTAACGGGATACACGACGATAAGCTGATCAGGAACGCGAACAAGCTCGTCGCTCCCAGTCTTCAGGGCACTTGGAAGGCTGAAGACCTGTGGGCAACTGGGTATTTGGATGCATACTCGACCTCGATCAGCGTCATGGCTATGGAGCAGTGCGTACAGTTTCGCGACGTGTCCCCCTTGCGACTAGGAAATAACACCACTCCATCCTCTCAGCTATCCAGACCAGAATTGCGCAGCTGAGTTTCCCGATGGGGGGTTCGGCGACATCAAGGATCCGCAAACGGTCTTCCCGAACTACCTCACCCATGCGTCCGGCGTGCAAGTGGTCCAGCCTTACCTCAACTCGGCGGGCATTGCCCAGCAGCTCGGGAAGGAGTTCATGATGTTCGAGACGAACACGGCCTCCTGCGGTGGCTTCCCTGGCGTCAGCGACAGTTTCGGGTCCGCGCTCTGGGCGGTCGACTACGGCCTGCAGATGGCATACAGCAACTTCACCGGCGCGCTCTTGCACGTTGGGGGCCAGAACGAGTCTTATAACGTGGGATTTCCATTCTGCAGTGTCGTGACTCGTCGTGTGCTATGATGGCTCACCCGTTGGCTCCTGCTGCACAGCCATTCACCCGTGAGTGCACCCGCTATGCCGCACACTCGCCAAATGAACCGCATGCTAACAGGCGCTTTCGATGGTAGCCCCTCCAACGAACATATCCTTGTTTGAGAAATGGACTGTCGGCCCGATAATGTACTCCACGATCTTCGTGGCCGAGGCGCTCGGGACGAGCAACACGTCGCGGGTTGTCGACCTCAACGCCAACGGCGGGAACGAGTTCACCCCCGCCTACGCGATTTACGAGCGCGACGCACTCGCGCGCATAGCTTTGGTAAACTTCATGAACGAGCAAAGCGGCGTAGGGAGCTACAACGTTTCCATCTCGGTGGGTGGCGGCACGACAGGCGAGGCGGTTGCTACTCCCGCGCAGGTCAAGGTCAAGTAAGTCTCCAGCTGTCTCGCTTCGTATTTCATAGGAAACGACGTTGACAACGTTCTAGGTACCTGCTCGCGCCATCTGTCAGCGAGAAGGATCAAGTCACTTGGGCGAACCAGGTGTGTGTAGTTAAATTAGAGTTGGAGGGTCCTCGCTGTGTTTCTCACATCCGCCACCTTTGCAGACATTCGGAGGCCGCTTCGCAGCAGACGGCCGGCTGTCTGGAGCAGAGGTTATCGAGACGGTCAACTGCGACCAGTCTGCGAGCACATGCACGGTGACGGTTCCCGCGCCCGGGGCGGCCCTCGTCTTCGTGTCCGCAGCGGCCCAGGCAGGGGACGACCCCGCGGCGACGCAGACGTACTCCACGACCACGGTCACGAACCGCGTGGCGACTATGACCGTCGACCCGACCGTGCTCGCGCACAGCAATGGGCACATGGGCGACATGCCGCTTGCGGGGACGAGCAAGGGCGGGGCGAACGGTGTGATGTCAACGCGTGCGACGACGACGCTTTCATCTTCACGTCTGTTTTATCTGTTGTTCGGCCTCGTTCAGGTCGTGTGTTGGTTTCGATGATCGGTGTTTGCGTTGGACATGCACAGAGACGACAGATTCGGATGTACGGACTCTCGGACATGATACGGGGCGGACTAAACACTTTAGCATGTATTTTGTACCATGTGAGCCTTGGATGATGACCAGCTCCGAACTCATGACGATTAATGCTTAGCGTATACCTCGTATTCCTATTGTCGATAGCTATAAGCGTACGTAGTACTACTTGCACACATAATGCTCAGCAAATGCAAAAGCTCTTCAATTCGAACAAAGAAAACTCGCGCATGACACTGGTGTAAGGGAAACAGCCTCAGTCTGCTCAATACTCTGTACGTCTTCCACGGACGGATAGCCCTCTATCAGAAGTCAAATATTCGGTGGGAGGGGGGGGGGACGGCAGGGAGAGAACCTCCGCAATTTCCCATGTCGAGTTAGCCCTGCCAGGATGCAATAGCAGGTTCGGTACGAGTAGAGTCTGCAATCCATGCGGCTCGCCGAGGCTGCTCGTTTCGGACAGACGTGAGGATCCCGTCAGCCATCTCCATCATCGGCTCTTGCAGCAACCCCAACGGGGGGAAGTTCCACATGAAGGGCGCGAGCGGGCCACAGCCCAGAAGGTCGTCATCGTAGGAAGAAGTCGACCAAATACAGCCTGACGCCATGCGGGCGGAAGTGCTCACAATCCCTGCCAGTCTTATCATTTGATCTCGGAAAACTCGGACTCCTCCTGTATCTTCTTGATATTGAAGATTTTAGTGTCTTTTGATCTTCCATCTCGCATCTGTTGACATCATGCACGCCGCCGGGTGAGTTCGAATTCCACATGTTGTCCCTATCCAGGTTCGGAGCAAGCCTCTTGCTCCGGCGCTTGCTTCGCAGGGCACCTTCGCGGAGCACGAACATTCGTTCGGAGAAGGGGGCTCGTTTCGAACTCCGTGTGTGCGGATGGGGCGGCGGTGTTTGTCAGCAATGCGGACTGGGATACATTTAGAACTCCGTCTCCATTCAGATCAGGGGCCAACTGTCTCCGAACCAACTTCCATGCTCCGCGTCGTCTGCTCCTCCTCATCCACCTCGATTCTGTGTTACGTTCAAGTTCTCTGTTGATGGCTGCAAGCATGGTCCCTCGGTCGGCCCTCTCTGAACTCGAGATGTCGGAACAGAAAATCGTCTTCGCAGGCTCGGTCTTGATCAGACACCCCGGCGTCGGCGCAGTCTTATTCAGTTTTCCTGTCTACTCCAGACTCGATCTCGCCGATTCTTCCCAACGCCCTTCTGGTCTATGTCATATTCTTGCTCTCGATGCATGCCGAGTTGTCACAAATTGCACCGCCAAAAATCGCGAGGACTTCCTTGCACGCGACCGCGAAGGCAAAACCCCCGTACCCATCGACGACGTCTCGCTCCTAACATGCGGCGACTACTATTACTTCCTTGGTCCTCTTGAAGCTCCTACCAATCGTAACTACCCAATCGTCAAAAGCTTCTCTGCGTTCGTTTTCCCCCCTCAGATACCCAACAACTGGTACACCACTCGGGCCAGCGCTAGGTGGACGGCAGGCCCCCTTCAAGTCGTTTCGCCAACAAACATGTCTAACTACGTCGTGGCAAGAGACCAGTGCTGCATCGCCACGAAGTACCGAAATTGTGCGTTGTTTCGTATTATATTCGTGTTGGTGCACTGTCGTTGATTTATGTCGGGAAATGCCGCCCCAGTCACCCAATGCGCTCATCTCGTGCCCAGAGCTGAGGCGGCTTGGTTTATGGCGAACGAAATGATCTTTTATTCCCCCAGCAACGAAGATGCAGGAGTCAACACTTATACAAATGGCGTATCATTACGGGACGATGTGCATCGCTGCCTCGATTCTCACGCCTTCGTTTTCTATCCTGCCGGCGACGATCAGTTCATGACGTACTTTGTGCAACGCAACGGCTATCCTGACTACACAGAGCTGCTCCATGACAGACTCGTGACGATTCACCCCACAGTCGCCGTCGAGTACCTCTATGCACGTTTCGCTTATGCGGTTATACATCTCCTGCGCATGCCGGCGGTCTTCAATTCCGTCCCTGACAACCCTATGGTCAAGGTTGCTGCAGAGGGGTTAGCGTCGCGGCAGGCGGTGCCAAACGCTGCCAAGCTTCTGGCCATCAATGAAGACAGCCGTGCGTATACTGCCTCGCAACACATCTACTGGCTGACGCCTCATTTTACCCCAGCGATGTCTGAAGCATCGGCATCTGAAAAAGCACAGGTACCCAGAGGCAACGAGAATTCGGAAGTCGGTGTGTGTGATTACGATGGAGGCTTGTTGACGTTTTGATTCACATTCGTTGGCTACAGGGTCAGTTTTTGCCTCAAACCAGCCATTCAAATCTCCCCCAGAGGATTCTTATACAGACAGCGACGCACGATGGAGAGCCAGGCTTTTGGCACGGCTTCCTCAATTCGGTATGTCATCTTCCCGCACGCCCCCTCCAAATCTCTTTGACTTACCCTCTCATTCTGCATCTGTTCAGCTTCGCTCGATGAAGTCGAGTATCCACCTGAAGGCGTCTGCGTTCACATGGAGACTCCCCACATGTTGCGGTTGAAGTCCGAGTACATCCGCGAGAACCCGCAGGTGTGGCAGACATCCGCGACGCCCGAAGGCACAGTGCGGGGGGACGAGGAAGGCTTTCTGGCGAAGTGGATGACGCGGCCCACCTAGCGGCGCGGAGAATGTCGACCGCTGCAGAACTCAAGCAAGATCATCAAGATTGACTGGACTGCCGTTTAAGTTCTTGTTCGTTCTCTGAAATTCTCTGCCTTCTCCGCTCCATCCTTCGTCTTGCGCGCCGTACATCCCAGGCTGTTCAAGTTCTCGCTCCTCGTGGTCATGTTCTTGCGACGTCTATCGGCACTGAGGAGACGCGACGCTAATGTCGCAATAGCACGGTGCATACGTTTCTGCCAAATTTCACGCACGCACCACTAACATAGTTTCTCCTTCTCGTTTCAGGTCGACACATTGCATGTATGCACTCACCTTCAACGATTCCCTCTACAACAGCAGTCTTTGTACTGTCATCGCAGACTCCCCTCCCGTTCCCGTTCCGCATACCTCGTGCATAGTGCCCCTCAGTTGGTCAACGGAGGCCCTCGGGCCCTCGCTTCCTCAACTTTTCCCTCTGGACTGTCTGGGTCACACTGCTCAGCCGCTTTTGCGCCCGCGTCGCCACAGTCCTACGCCGCGTCCCTCACCCTTCTGCTGCTCTGCATGATGATTGATTCAAAGTAGAACACTCCTCGTATACTACGCCTGCCTCTGAGAGACGGACACGCTTCATTCGTCTGACATCATGATCGTGGGGTCCTCGTAATCAAATATATGTACATTTCATGACGTAGCCTGTGTACTGCACTCGAATGTTCTCGTAGCAAGCTAGCAAGTTTTCCGGTCTTAGTTGTATTAATGTTGCCAAGTGGGTATTCAGGTAGTAGACATGTGTCATGAAGCGCGATTAATATTACCATTCAGCCTTTTCACTCCGAACAGGTGTGTCGAATTGATATTCGTTGTACAGACAGACGTTGTTGATAACGACAACGCATTGATTTTATACTCAATGTGCCTCTCGGATCTCAACCTCAGCAGACCAAGTTCGCAATCCACGGTGAAGCTGGCGAAAGGCACGAAAAGCCACGAGCGGGCGACCCACTAGAAGGTTGCCATGAAACTCGTCACGGTCATCTTGTGCAAGGGGACAAGTCGACAAAATACCAGCCACAGGCAGACGCCGTGCGGATGGAACCCCTGCAAAGTCTGCCATTGATTTTGATAATTTCGTTTGACCCAACTTGAGCCTGGGCTGTCGTGCATGTTACACGTTTTTGCCTGCCTAGGTAGAAGTACATCCAGACCGACACAGACGTCATTCAATCCTCGCCGCAATTCCCTACCATGGCCAGGTACTCAGGACCAGGACCAGTACGTAGCCGAAATGCTCGCAGACGGAAAACACCCTTCTCCATCAGACCTTGCAATCTCTTCAAACTAAGTTCGCGGTCCCGCGGCCGGCTCTCATCCTCCTCCGAAGGCCCACTGGCAGAAGTTAGAACCAGGGCGGGCAACGATGACCTGCTCGACGATCAGCTCACGGAGCCAGTAGGGTGGCGCAGGAGCCTCCGGGTGCGCCAACTCGTCGGATATGGCAGAAGCTCCATCTCTGAAGACTTGGGGGCGAAGGTCGAGCTGCACGAGGGGGACGTGGACACTGGACAGTCGGGGACAGTTCCTCCACGGCTGCCAGCTCCATTCCTGGCAGGCTAAGCGACAGGAAGTGAATCTCGAGTTTCAGTTGATCAATCTGACCGGCGGAATAGAAGCTCTGGGAGGATAAGTGGCATAGATTCTCATCTGGCGTCAGCCCGGAATTTTCGCATCCTCTCCTGGAGTGATCTAAGGTGAGCTTGAATACCAACCGTGATATGAGTACGAGAGCAGAGCACTCAGGGCGAAGGCCCTCGTGGAGATGTCGCAGAAGGACACATATTGAAGTTATGGCAGGATGGGTGCGCTGCCATCGTAATTGAACATGGCGGGATGTGCATCGACATCTAAGCAGATGGCATGGACTAGGATCGAGCGTACGGGCTGAACGAGAAGGTAAGTCCCGAACCTCGCAGACACTCCGGACACTTTGAGTCCTCATCCGCCACCGCCCAGTCCTTCTCCATCGTGAGTCTCCCCAAACGGAATGGAGACGCCGCAAGCGGAAAGACCCCTCTCACAACCTCCGACACTCTCCCAGCCAAGTCAGGCCTTCCAGCGGGTAGCAGCACCCTCGGTATGATGAGCGTCTGTAGACCATGCGGCTCGCCAGACCCGGGAGGCCCGCTGTTGCTGAACGAGGTGAGTGTAAGTGTCTCTGGACCCTCCGTCATCTCCATCGCAGGCAGGTGGAGCACCCGCAATCTGGGACAGCTCTGGGCAAAGTGCCTGAGTGCGTGCAGCGGACCACCGCGGATGCGTGCCGGCGGTTCGTCGTCCGACTCGGAGTCGTCCTGGAGGGCGAAGCTGAAGTAGGGCCAGATGCGCAGGTGGAGCGCTTCTAGGGCGGGAAAGGCCTGCGCGATGGTGCGTAGGTCCGTCTCTATGCACGCAATGTCGAAGTAACTAGGGAACCCGAGCGCGAGGTGGCGGAGGGCAGAGAGGGCGAGGAGGGGGTGCATGATGCCTAGGAGCGACGCTGCGAAGGCGTCGTCGACGAGTGCGACGCCATATGCTACGCAGCCACGTGGGGGCGGGACGCGGCTGTGTGCAGCGGACACGGAGAGGCTCGTGATGGAAGGGTGTCGCGCGGCGAGCGTGTGGAAACACTGGATGGCGGCTTTCGCGAGCTCGGCGGCTGGCTCGCCATAGTCCCAACCTGTAATTGAAAGCGTGTGCATCGAGGGGAAGCAAGCGGTATCAAGCAGAATGCTGAGATTTGCCCAAGTCCCTTCGACTATGAGGGTGGTGATGGACTTGAACGTGAGCGAGCGACCAGTGGCTGAGGGGAAGTCCTGCCTAGACAGCGAGATTGACAAGTGCTGCAGAACAGGAAGCTCTGCCAGGAGTCGCAGGCTGTCGAGATCTAACAGGGGGAAGATCTCGACATGACGCAGTTGAGCACAATGGGTCTGCAAGAGGGATCCACCGAGGATAGACGGATGAAAGTCGAGACGAAGTTTCTCGATCTCCGGAGCAA
>JAKLMY010000354.1:0-27454 GCA_022814645.1 Ganoderma meredithae | reverse complement strand
CTGTCTGGAAATGCAATTAGGACTCGATCTGTGCCCGTTGGGTTCTTGACTTGTAATTCAACTTACGAGCAACCCGTGTCGGTTTTGTAAATGTGATAGCGCTCGCATTGGCTAGAGAAAGAGAGCCGAGTGTGAGACGCTCTGGAAGTAGACCCTGACCAACAGGTGTTCATTCCTTGTCAGTCTTTAAGAGCGACGTCTGAATAACATCTTGCTCAGCATGCCGTGCGTCTCGGCGGTGCAAAAGAATAGGCAAGCTCTCACAGGTGCAATGCGGCTCATATTCGAAGGAAGCAATGGTGCTTGGTGCGCTTTACGCCTTAATTCATTACAGTAGGTACCGCTGTAAGCCGTGACCATGGCATCACACCTTTTAGCGGCGCCGGAACGCAATATGAAGAGCTGCACGTCAGACAAGTCCTGGGCTACCTCTTCAAATGAAAAGATCACGGGAACCGCTATGTGGACATCCGGGCAGGGGGGGCCGTGTGTTGTAATTGGACCGCGACGAGCGACCCAGGAGCGACCACTCCTCGGTGACTCGGAAGATATCGATCAGGGTTCCATCTCGTCCAGCGCTCCCAACCAAAGCGCCTTCTTTAGCGTGGACGGGAGCAAAGTTTCGGGCATATAGTCGGCGAAGATCGTCTTCAAGGCGACCGTCCCCGGCCAGAAGTCGATGCAGAGCTCGATGAACCACACGTCCGTGTCGAGCGGGTTCCATGGTGCCGCCTCCATTCCACCCGTCGTTCTGACTCGCCGGTGGGCGCTGAGATTCGCCGATTCGCCGATGCATCAGGGTTCGTCGAGGGCGACAAGACAGTATCCGTCCAATGAGTAGCGCATGCGTTCCGAAACAGGTCCGTCAAGGCCTGACGTGGTTCGAGCTGCCCGGGCTGGGGAAGACAGAGTCTGGCGTGACGCCGTGGCCGTGTGGGTATGCGGGGGCGACGATTTAAACCTTACGGCTGGCGCGGGTCCAAACATGTGGGTGCTTCCTCAACGCTAGCGCTCTTGCGGATGAGCGCGGTTATGTGGTTTCTCGAAACTGTGTTAAGTGAGGTTTGTCCGTGTGTGAGTTATGAGTGACTAACCGCTTGGTCTTCGCTGAAGTGGTCCTTTTCAATCCCGACGAGGCGCAGAGAACTGCGACAACGGTGGTGTCGCCATCCCTGAACGCCTTGGGAGATAGCTGGGCCGATGGATTTGGCGCTGCAAGTAGACATGGTGCGCCACAAACGAAGTACTTCAGCGCCGTCACGCAGCCGAGAACCTTGCCTGCCGCTTGGTGCGGGCGAGTCACGAATAGTATCATCGATGTCTCCCCAGTGCTACCCAGCACGCACAAGCTCAAGATACGGATCACGGAGCTTTCGAAGTCACAGGAACGTACATCTGCTCACCCGACCTTTGACCTCCTTTTACGTCCGCAGGTGTTGGATGATCGAGCCGACGACGGTCGTCCAGAAGATTGTAATCGGTGGGCGGGAAATCTTCGTTGTCGCTGGGTCCGTTGCTGAACGATCGGCTTGGCAGACACTGGAGGAGTGAAGGCGGGCTACCTTGTTCCCCTCGGAAGACGTCCGCGTGTTGGGTGCTCTCCAGGCGGGGGTATGTATATCTTCGTGGGATGTGGACAAAGTACTGCTCAGATTGGTGGTGTCATTGTCGCGGTTGTATTGAGTTCTTCTCGCGCATGAGATTCTGAGTGTCACAAGGCCGACGTTGCCGCTTCCGAAATGTGGTGCACTCGGACGAGACAAGGAAGGGGCTGCGGAGAACGGAGAGAAGAGAACCTTGTTTCGAGTTTTACGCTACGATGGCGCCGCAGCTGGCAGGCGAGCGCCTCATAAGCTGCCCAAGCGCCAAGATCCGTCCCCCGCCCCCGCCCCATAAAAGGCAAGGTGCAGCGGATCACGGCACAGAAAACCCGCTCTTGACCACCATCCACCACCACCGCTAACCACCACCTCGCAACGCTCTACAAACCAGCATCATGGCCCCCTCCGCTACCGTCTCCCAGAACCTGCCCGCAACGTCCGCCGCCGAACCCACCAAGAAGTCCAGCAATGGTCGCGCGCCTGTCCATATCTCATCCGCGCAAGTCATGCAGCTAGAGCATGAATATGGAGCACATAAGTGAGTTTTATGGCTTATATACGCATTACTACGAGTGGGGTCGCCCGTGCGTCAAGCTGGAGGCAACGCTCTGCCCGCATGTTTACCAGATTGGCCCGAGCGAATCAGAGAGAGAGAGAAAGGAACAGCATGGGCGAAGTCCTGTGGCGTGCAGGACGTCGTCTATGCTGTCTCGTCTTCCGTTTCCGCCTACTCATCTGTCCCATTTCGATACACAGTTGCCGCGCGAGGCCCTTCGTGTAACGGTGTCGCCGTACGTCTGTGTCGCAAGAGGAATGGTGGGGAAGACGGGGAACTCAGTCCGCCCTTCCATTCGTGTGTTGGAGGCATAGAGTATAAACTGACGTCATGCATGGCACAGCTACCATCCCCTGCCGGTTGTTTTTGAATCTGCAAAGGGCGCGAAGTGAGTCATATTCGCCATTTGTGTTGCGAATCCGACTCACTCGCGCAACAGGGTGTGGGATCCCGAGGGAAGGGAATACATTGATATGCTTTCTGCCTATTCGTGAGTCTTTGTCTTTTCAAGGCAACACTGATATTTAACCAGAGCTTACTATTTTCGTAGTGCCGTGAACCAGGTATGTGGTTCTTTTTTCCTCCGCAAACCCTCCGTTAGCATGGTTGTATTGGAAACCATCGATGTTCCCTTGGACATTCGAACCATTCTATGATATGGTTAGACGATTTGTCCCGTGGGTCCCTACGCTCTCTCAGGGTTCCGACCTTGGTGCAAGTCGGTCAACAAACTCCACGGGATTACTTGGGTGTTCATCGCACCGTTAGATTCGTGCCTTTCTATTTGGTACTAACGTTATCCGAATATAGGGTCATTGCCACCCCAGAATAGTTGGAGCTCTGGTTGAACAAGCGCAGAAGCTTACCCTTTCCTCGCGTGCGTTCTACAACTCAGTGTTTGGTAAATTTGCGCAGAAGATCACGGCCATGTTGGGTTATGACATGGTCTTGCCCATGAACACGGGTGCGGAAGCGGTTGAGACGGCGCTGAAGCTTGCGCGTAAGTGGGCGTACCAGAAGAAGGGTGTAGCCGACGGCCAAGCCATCATCTTCAGCGCTGCGGGCAACTTCCATGGAAGAACGCTCGGCGTCATCAGGTGCGTGGCGTCGAGCGTGTCGCGCGGCGATGCGTCAAAATCAACCTTTTTGCGTTTGACTGACGCGTGTCTCCTTTCGTCTGGTCCCTGCGCGTATTTCACGTGTGCGCACTCGCTGCCTCGCGCATAGCATGAGCACCGATCCGGAGAGCCGTGGAGGGTTTGGACCCTACCTGCGTTCGGTGGGGCCGCAGTACGACGACAATGGCACAACTCAGACGATTCGCTACGGAGAGATTGTGGATCTGGAGAGAGCGCTGGAACTGCATGGCAAGAACACTGCGGCTTTTTTGGTCGAGCCCATCCAGGGCGAAGCTGGGTGCGCCTTAGTCACGCACCTCTCACAACCCCTGCATGGCGCGCTGACTACCGTGGATCATCGACAGAATCGTCGTCCCTCCGGAAGGCTATTTGGCAAGGGCGCAGGAGTTGTGCAAGAAGCACAATGTGTTGTTCATCTGCGACGAGATCCAAACTGTAAGTCGGGGAAAGGTTGTTTCTCATCGAGGAAAGGCCGGGTTGTTAATTGCCCAATCAGGGATTGTGCCGCACCGGGAAGATGCTTTGCTGCGAGCACGACAACGTGCGCCCTGACGTTGTCCTCCTCGGGAAAGCTCTGTCTGGCGGAGGTGAGCCAAATAAACCCCGTATGGGAGTGCCTGCACTAAATGCTCCTTCTGCAGTGTACCCCGTCTCTGCAGTACTTGCCGATCGGGATGTAATGCTCTGCATCCAGCCTGGGGAACACGGGAGCACATATGGCGGGTACGCCCACAACGATCATTATCCTTTTCTGTCCAACTGCTGAGCCCGCTCCACCAGTAACCCGTTGGGTTGTGCTGTGGCCATGACCGCCCTTGACGTTCTCGTCGAAGAGAACCTGTCTCAGCGCGCTGAGATTCTCGGGCAGAAGTTCCGCTCGGCGGTCACGGCCTTTAACTCTCCTTTGGTCAAGGCGGTCCGTGGTCGCGGTTTGCTCAACGCCGTCGTGATCGACGAGGAGAGTAGCAGGAAAGGCCGGACAGCTTGGCAGTTGTGCCTTCTGCTCAAGAGTCGCGGGGTGCTCGCGAAGCCGACGCATGTCAACATGTACGTGCCACCGCTTCCTTCATGGGTAGGAGTCTAGACCGATGCAACTAACCTCTCCCCTCTTGCCGTAATTGGCTGTAGTATCCGTTTCGCACCGCCCCTCGTCATTTCGGAGGCAGAGTTGGTGAAGGCGTTGGACATTATCAAGTCGTCCCTCGAGGACCTCGACAAGGTGCGTGTCGTGTCGGGCCGCACTGCCCCATGGCGGACCTCAATGTGGCAAGGACGGAGCTTAACTAACCGCGACTCCTTTCTTGCTATGGGCTATGATCCTTCCAGCTCGACGATATCCCTGGCGATGTGGAGAGCGAGAGGGGACACAAGGACACCGTCACGAACTGAGGTCGACCCGCGCGCGGACACGGACAGGCATAAATGAAGGACTCATTCGGACGACTCCGCACCACGGGGCGACACGTCCGCATCGCCCATGCTTTCTCATCCTCAATGGCTCATCGGTGTTGTATGTAGCAATAGTATCAGCTGTCGTGATGACGGCCCTGTACTCACCACTTATCATCTCGCAACACGTCCGCAACTTGCTGGGCTTGCTCGCTCGCTCGCTCGTACGACCTAGGGCCCATGGATCGCCATTGTGGAGCCGTGCGCAGGGTGCGTCGCCCATGTTCAACGTGGTTGAGCATGAGGTCAGCAATCGACGACAGTATAGGTAATCCCGTCGTATTGGCTGTTCCTCGGTGCAATCGATCCAGGCTCCTTCCGCCTCAACATTAGAGAGCGGCAGGACGCATGTTGACCGAGGTCCGTTCGATCATGTTTGGGGCAGTCGCCGTGTCCCTAGTAGTGTAACTGCGCCTGCTGCGAATTCCACCCGAAAGACGATCGTGAGAGGAAGGAGGATGCGGAAGACGAGGAGGAACATGAGGGTGCGGAGGACGATCCGAAACGCGACAGTGAGTACGTCTCGGGCATTGGTTTCGACGTCTTCTCATGCTCATCCACAGTCGCGCAGCATTGACCCCGGCCACACCCAATACGTAACATCTCGTGATCCGTCCCCCACGCATGTCCCCGGTGCATGCGTGAGACGTGCAAGTCCGCCCCCAAGACATTGTTTCAATGCTCTGACAGAGATCTGCGCTTGGCTTGGAGGGCCTGGGACGGGGAGTCTCGCTTAGACTTGCTAGGGCACGAGCAACCCTCGCACAACCACCACCTTCACTTCACGAGCACGGCGCTCCGGTGCAGCGGTCGGAACTCTTGGCAGCGCAATCAGGGTGCCCGTAGCTTCCTGCTCGCTCACGCCGAGTCGGCTTGGTTCGACTGCACGATTTCCAACCATCCCGCAGAGTCGATGGGTATTTGCACCCTCGGGACGCCAGTTCGTCCCAAAATGTGTCGAACCCTTCGTCAGAGCAACGGATCTCCCGGCCCCCGGCCCCAGAGTTCTCAGGCGGTAGAGATGGATGAATTACGAATTTATGTCAAGGTGTGTGGCATTTTGACTAAGACACCTGGGGCGAGATACCTCCTCCGTGGAGGATGGGACGGTCATTCCGAATGACCGACGGCGTTGTAGGAGAAACGGGGCGCGCGGGAGACGAGAGCGAACGAGGGAAGGAAGTCGCGTTTGAACGCTGATGCAAACGCGTAAGGGACATCGCGCCGTGGGCGTACCTAAATACACGTAGAGACAAGAATTTAAAACATAATGTATAGTATAAGACAGGACAAGACGAGAGACTCGGGCGCGAGCACAAGACGAGCTCGCTGGCATAATACAAGATTCCAACAGGCGTGTGGACGACCGATGAGCCAGCTGTCCTCTTTGGCAGATGAATGACAGGAATAGCAGTGTGCGCATGCGCACCTGGAAATATTCGTATTCGTTGCCGTTCGAGACGTAAGCTAGGCTGACCTCTGGATGATCTGCGCGCAGGAATCGTTTGCTCAAAGATGCGACTAATCGGCAATCACAGGTAAGGTTAAGAACTTTACATGCTTGCTATCCCGTATGCCGTCACTGTGGCCATACGGGCACTTGGATAGTAAGATGTATATGCCAAGGAGCCTCGGAGCCAAGGCAGCCCGTAAAATGCACGCGGATGCTGGCATAGCTGGGCTCCTCGCTACGACGAGGCGTCCGCACAGGTTGATGGGAGTCGCGTATCTGACCTGCCTGTATTGGGAAATGAAGGGGGCCGGCGCACGTGCAGGAAGCGTGGTGTGAAGCTTACGGAGGTGCGCTGACATGCTCCGCGACACGCTGCTGCATTGCTGTCCAGTATTAGTGGCCTTTGACCTCTGCCCTTCCCGCTGCACGCCATGGCCTAGGATGTCCATCAAGAGCGAGAAACGGACTCGGGTGCGCCTGCCTCGAACCTTTTGAGCATTAGCCGTGGAACGGCTGACTATTCTCTGATTCAGTTGACTCCCGAGTCGATTTGGCTTTCCTTTCGACCGCGGGCCGACCTCCTGACACGCTCGGCGGCCTCACCGCTGGACTGGAAAAAAAAACAAAGAGAAGATTGCCTCGACTCCTTCTCATATCAGCAAGCCCAGAGCGTCCCGGACCGAGCCGACTGGCAGCGGATTCATGGTCGTCTGAAATGATTGGGGCACGTGTTCTGGTAGGAGGCCTTCACTTGATTTAGACTTCTATATTTCAATGTGCGGAGTTTTCAGGGGAACGGTGTCTGTCCATCGACATAGCGGTAACGACACGCCATGCTCCATCTCGGAGATGAACCCGGTCTTAGGAGGCCCTGATATTACTTACTTTGGTTTAGCATCACATCTTAGAACTCGGTAATCCCCCAAATACTCGAAATCGTCTCCATGTATGGTGGTTCGTAATGTCGAACAGTACTTGTCCCTGTCCCTCGTTTTCGCCGGATGGCGCAGCTGGACGCAGCTGGACGCCCAAGATCAACTCGCCTGCTGGGGTACACCATCTGTCCTCCAATTCATGTAAGTTCGTCGCAATCGCCGAAGTCGTCGAGACCCTTAAATGACATAGTGGCTCAGGGCTATATAAAAGGAGACCCACTCACTGCTCCCCAGACAGTCACCACCTCTCCTCTCCTGCTTTGTTCCATCCAACCCCACAGTCTTCTAGTGAGCCACTATCCATCATGAACTCTACCCAGGTACGTAATCTGGGCGTCCGCTTGCCTCGCCTCATCTTATAGCTAACCGCTCGGTCTTGGCTAGATGCAGGTCACCCACGGAAACAACTCCGACGGAGAGCGGGAGGGCATAAAGCCAAAGGTCCCTCGTAGGACGCCTATGGCCTGTCAGTTCTGCAGGGGTGAGTGCACCTGTGCTCTGAATCGTCCGCCGAGATCTGATATTCCTCTTCCCGACTTGCCCAACAGGGCGAAAACTCAAATGCGACGGTCGCTCCACCTGTGCGAACTGCCAGCGCCGAAGCATCCCCTGCGTCTACGTGCCTGTGTACGTCTTATGTCTAGTGCCTCAGGGTCGGGCTTCGGAAGACTGATTGCCCTTCCATCCCTTTAGTGCCGCACAGAAGTAGCGAACGGCTAGCGACTCCGTTCCGTTGATGTGTACCAGGCCATGCCAGGTGCCTTGCGACTTTTTCTTGGAACTTTCGTCCCTATCGTCCCCGTGTCGACCTTACGCTATGCTAATCGTCCGGCGATCGTGTATTCTATAGTGTAATCCTTTGTGTCTCTGACATATAATTTATCTCGACGCTCAGAATCCATCAGGCCGCGCAGCGCCCGGTGCCGCACCGTTGAACAATGGAAGATGGCCCATGGCGTCTGCTCCCACACCCTTCGGTCCTCTGGCCTCTCTTGAGATTAGCTCGGCGCGCTGGGAAGCAGGGACCCGAGCGGGGTAGAGCCCCTGGTAAACGCTTCTATCGATTCCACCCATTCAGTTCCCTGCAGTGAAAGAACAGCAGCAGAAAGGCACAGCGTCTGTCCCAGAAGCCGTGCTCTCCCTTATTGGATATATTGGCAACACCAGCAGATGCCAAACGGACCAGTGAGATCTAATACGAACTTGGAGCGTCCGCACGGCTTGGCATTCGGTCACAACATAAACACGCTGCCGAACGCGTGTGGTTCATGGTGCGCCACTCCGCCATGAGAACCCCTGTTTGGAACTGGCCACTAATCCTGCCTCCGTCTTGGAAGAATGCAATCCGGAGGTGGATCGTGAGGTGTTTTCGACACCGCGGATTCATTCAAGCGCATGTTTGGGACCAAATTGACGCCACATTAACATGGCATTGCATGCTCGCTGCAAACATGGGAGCGATCTGAGTTGTATGAAAGGTTCTCTCCCAAATAGACATGCAGACCACCATTTTGAGCGGCCACGATGTGCGGAGAGCGAAAGTTTCGGACTGGTGTTTCCCGCCAAGATGTAGCAGATATAAACGGTTGCTGGTGGGTCCCGGAGTCGCCGCTCGTTCTGAATGTTATGTTGTACATTGACTGCTGAACGCATCTAAAACACCGAAATGAGGGTCCTTTCATAGAGACTCTGGACGAAATATTGATCTTATCCATGCTAAAAACATTAATGTTAGGGGCGGATGTGACCGTTCCTGCCAATTCAAGGGTGGGGGGTGAAGCTTGCCGGCGCAGGGGGTAGCAAGACGAGCCGCAACGGAGCCAGTCTTATCGCATGCAGGCGGGCTGTGACAAAAATGCATCATTTTGCCGTTAGCTATACTGTAGATTGGCGTCTGAGTGATGCCTTGAGACCAGGTTTGCCGTAAGAAGCGAGAAGCCCCGAGCGCAGGATTGTATAGCGTAGTCCCTATCGCAAGCCACGAGGCGGCAAGAGCAGTCAGCAGGATCGGAGGGTGATCCGTGAGTCTGCATGCGTAGAAGAAGGTGGCACCCATAAATTCCGAGTATCGCGACCTGCACTGCCAAGTACCAACTCCCGGACCACCGCGAACCCTGACACGAGGATCGCAGTCGTGGGCTCGGGCAGCGGGCGTATCAGCGCAAGGTGAGCTTCGGAATCTCAAAGAGGTTTAGTCGCGCAGGCTATGCGAAAGGACGGTAGGTTTGAGACTGTCTTCTCGACACATTCCTCTGCACTGCGCACTTCCGAAAAGATCGAGGGTGGGCCGGTGGTCGCACCTATTTCCAAGGGGACACCCAAATTCACCATTGGGTTGCAAAGGGTATCCGGAGGCTCCGGACGAGGTGGTCGTCCCTGCTGCGCTGGCGGAGGGGGACAGAAGGAGAGATGTACGTCAATTGACGGTAGGCGTCTCGGTCGGTTCGACGCCAACCTTGCGAGGCGTATGATGAGGCTATTATATCACATGTCGCGCCGCCGAACTTGCCTGCCGTACCGATCTACTTCCCCGACTCAGGATCTCGCCCAAGGTTCGCGGTATCTAGAAAGTGCGCCCTGTATCCGCTCTAGAACCGCAAAAGGTTCACCCAAGTTTCCCCCGTTCTTGAGGGAGCTCACGGCCTCGAGTCGGCTCCACTCGTCGGGAGCCGCAGATTTAGTGACGATAGGTTTATCGCCTATGCGACGGCAAACGTATTCAGCGCGAGTTAGGCTCGCAAAACTCAATCATCCGCTATCAGGTGGTAGGAGGGATGTGAAAGACGTACTTCACAGCGGCCCCTTGGAGGCTCCAGCCTTCCAGCATCCTGCGGCCAGGCTTTCATGGAGATGAGTTCTCAGTCTGTACACGTCATGTTGAGGAATGAGCGGGACCTGTACTGTAGCCGCAACGGCATGGCGGCACCTGTATACTGTATTCAGTGCTGGCTTACCTTGTCTCGTGGTGGGGACCGTGCGAGGAGTCTGTTACAGCCATCCACCATCCACAATACCTTGCTGCAAAGGACGGTGAAATGACGGGGAATACCAACCATAACTGCGGCAACCGTCAGTCCGTTTGATGAGCTTGCGATGTCTAAGTGGTAAATGTCTGCCTTGTCGTGTAAGCACCTCAGAAGATGCAACATGAACATTTTGGCAACATCGGCACAGTACATTTGTCGTTCATCCCAATCCGGTACAAAAGGAGTTCGTCTCTGGGTCGTTCAGGTGAGTATGAGAGCATACAGTACAAATAAGGGAGAGATCGTACAGTGAGATGTGCTATAACGTGGGTAAGGTACGGAGCAGGTCCGGTTCAGTACAAGTCCTTGTATGGTTGCATGTCGAGACAAAGCTGTAGCTCCGAGCAAGTGAGTGTGAAAGAGCGATGATCGTCCGCTGGATGACAAGTTACAGTACACGGTTGAAAGCGACCAATTCGTAAAACCCTTGAGACCAAAACAAATATATGCATGGAGGCCCGACACGGCCTGGAAGCATCTAATCTCTCTAACGTCATCGCCAACCCCAAAGCAAGGCTCACCTAGCTTTCCTCCGATTCGCCGGTGTGTACCCCCACACTTCTTGCAGTGTGATGCGACGTACTCGTGCTTCTGCTTCCAAAGCACAACGCCGTGCCGTTCGTCGCCACCGGGGATTGCGAGAGCTCCCCCGCCTCCGCGAGGGTGCACGTGCTCCATGCTGTGAGGCCGTCGCCGGCGACCGACAGAGACACCGCCGCGTCCAGAGAGTTGGCGCGACTGGCGCTTCGGCTCGCCGGCGCGTCCGCAGTGCTGAGCGTGTTCGAGCGCGTCGAGTTGCGCGAGAAGCCTCCCTTGCCGGTGCTAGCCAGACTGATCACTTCATGAGACCCCAGCGATTCGATAGTCGGCATCCGGTGGATGGCCCGGCCAAACATGAAATGGGCGTCGTCACGTTCCCGGTCTCGGTCGTATGAGACGGGGAACTCGTAGCGGTCGTTCTCCCGATGCGCTTGCGGCGTGGCGTCGTCCGTGTCGCGCGTGACCTGCTCGACGAGGGAGCGGAAACGGCTCGCGATTTCGTTGAGGTCCGAATCTGAAATAGGGTCCCACTGGTGGGGTCTGACCCCGTCCTCCTTGGGCGGTGGGCTACCATTGAGCGGCAGTGAGGTGTATCCACCAGCCATTCGCGGCACGGGCCGTCCATACCGGTCCTCCCAATCCTCGTCTGTCTCTGCGCCCTCTGAGGAAGAAGGCGAAGCAGCACGGAAGGCGGTGTCGTGTGGTGAATTCATTACATTATTGAAACCTTGAACAGGAGCCCGCCGCACAGTCTTTGAAGGCCCAGAAGGCGACTGATCGCCCGTCGTGATTCGCGAATACGTGCGGAGGGAGTGCGGCTCAAGGAGGTCGGCGGTGGTTCCGGACGGGTTCCGTGGCGGAGATGTATGGCCAGGGCTATCGACTGAACTGGGAGAAGAGAGTGAGACTGGTACCGTGGAGGTGGACGTCATGGTCATTGGCCTGAAGCTCCGCGACGAAGCTGTCGTTGTGAACTGCGATGGGAACGAGGCCTCTGAATGTCGAAAGATCGACGGCGTGTGTCGACGGCGTGAGGGTCGTCGTGTGACCATGTACTTGTAGGACACGGCGTGGTATGTTGCCTGGGAAGGGTCAGCTCAGCCCTAAAGCTCCAACAAACGAGAGAAACGCACTAGGACACCAGCTGTGAGGACCAGCCGTACAAGAGACCCTGCCAGCCAGAAACCCCATGCCGGGGAATCAACGCATTGGCCACCTAGCCCTGACCACACGACGTCAATGTCCCAGTGACACCGCCCTCGAATGCTGTTCTCCACGGCAGCGGGGTTCTTCCATAGGAAAGTAAAGATAAGGTTGACAACTGCCGGAGCGAAGAGGCTTATAGATGAGCAGTAATGCAGGAAGCACTTGAAGAGAATGTGCTTTGACCGTGGCTTGTAGTACCAGCCAAGATGGGGTGCTGATACGGTGATGACGACAGAGAGTGCGTTGCACGCGACACAGAACGCGGTACACGAGCCGAGCACGAGGGAGATGACCTGCCGTTCTTGAAAATTTTGAAGGAATGCACCGACGTAGTAACGCACTGTGTTGTACGTGGCCCAACCACCTGTTAACCAACAGCGCATCAGCAAGGGGCAAAAGTTACAAGAGGATAGGGCCGCGGAATGCCGTTTACATATGTGACATAGTGCTAAGCCTTCAAGCTTCAAGCTTCAAACCGCTACCCACAGCTTCTCATTGTCGCGGATAGCATTCGACCACCCCACTTATAGTTTAGCCGCAATCCTAGAACCCTCACAGAAGTTCATACGAAGCACAGCGACATACAACGCCCGTCACACGTTTTCACCACTAAAATACCTGCCACAAAAGGCGATGGTCAAACTCCAGGACTTTGTGGGTCCACCACAGCGCGCCGCTCGTCTCCGCTCGTGCGTATTCCTGATAGCCGCTTGGCTCATCAATCACATCCAGGCTCCAATGGCGTGCAAGGATCTGGTGGAGACCGATACACAACAGACGCGAGAGCGAAGCGGCGAGGGGATCGACTTCGTCGGGGCCACGTCCCAGCAACCTCAGTGAGAGGCCGATGGCCCGCGATGGGTTGCGCGGCCACAGGGGCGGCCGGCATCCTTTCCGCCACTGACGTCTCTCGCAGGGCTTCTGGGGTGCCTCAAGCCACAACGCGCACGAAGTGCGGCCACCCGCACATCCAGACGGAGCGACGGTATCCTACACCTGACGCCGAAGAACGTTTTTTTTTTCGTTCTCCGCGCTGACTTCCCCGAGTGGCCCGAGCCTCGAAGCGGAAAAAACATGGCCCGTAGGTGGCAGTGAGCGCGGCTAGTGACCAATGATCGAGGATCGTGGATGAGCGCATTGGCCGTCAATGGCACTGCTCCATATCCGTGGCACTCCATCCCCAATAGGGTGCGCTGCATATCTCTCACTCGGGAGATACGAGGAATCACGGACTGCATGACTCGGTGGCGCGCTGCACAACGACATCCACGAATCTCAGCCGCAATTCATATGTACGAGCGGAGAAATGATGGACGAACAGAGCGTGTCCGAGGCAGCTGCCAGCACGATGGAGAACGTGGCGGGGGGTAGGGAGCTCTTGCAGGTGCTCGGGCGCAAAGGAAACAAACACAGCGCGAAGGAAATACCCACCTATGATGACCCACAGAACCCTCTGCGCAAGCCTCAGTCTCTTCAGCCTCCTCCGCACCTCCTTCTCGCGCCGCTCCTTTCTCTCCCTCGGGGACACAGCGTCTCCCTGCAGGGTCAGACCACTCGTGCGGTCGGGCAGCTGCGTGGAGCTGCCCGGGTGGATCGGCTGGCGCGCGAGCAGGTCGAGGTAGACAGACGACTCGGAACTCCCCAGATGGTCCGGGTGGATGAGCGACTCGGTCGGGTGCGAGTGGTCCGAGGTCGAGGCCTGGAGCGTGATGGACGACACCGAAGACAGGCGGCGGTCGTGCGCGTGCGGCCCGCGGCGGTTCGACGCGCGGTGGGCCCCGGCCCCGAGGATCGCCGCGGTCGCCGCCGGGGGCGAGGGCGGGTCGGCGGCGAAGATGGCGTTGTGGAGAAAGACGGCGGCGGCCATGTGGAGGCCAGCTTGGGGCAAGGGGGGGGGGGCTGCGACCGAGGGCGTGCTGGACGTGACGAGTCCTGGTCCTAGTCCGAGTCGCGGGTCCAGGAGAGGCGGGCAGCGAGCCAAAACTCGAGGGGGCGAGACACCGGTGGACGAAGACGGAAAGGAGAGGAATATGGGAGGGTGGAATGGATCACGTTCGGGACGGCGTTGAAACGTGAGTGCCCGCTAACGCCGCAAAGGTGTTGTCCGTGTCTTCGCGATAGGCCCAGGCGTACGTATATGCACGGTCCTGTGAACGCGAACGACGTGAGCGACGGTTACCCGAGAGCTTCGGCCACGTCGTAGTGGGAGACGTTAACGTTGAGGCCGTGAGAGGTGGTCACCGGTCAGGGCTCGAAGGGAGACGAGAGAAGTCAGAACACACCTTACGAGCCGCATGCACTGTGCATATTCCGCACAGCCAGCTGAGTCTGACTAGTCTTGGCACCGCCGACTGCTCGCTGTTCCACTCAGCGGTTTGATTACGCTGGGCGTCGTGGGACAGGCCACAGTGCGGGGCATCGTCAGGATCAGCCGAGGCGCGATTATGGCCCTTCCTGCTTTGGGAATGATGATGGCGTCGGTCGAGGCACGGAGGTCCGCTTATTAGGAAACCACACATTCACCCACTGCGGCACCATCACCCAGACACACCGTCTTGTGCTCCTCGAGCTTTTTGTGAGACAGGACGCTGTCGGAATACAAGGCCGGCGGTGGGCGGAGGGGGAGGAAGAGGAAGAGGAAAAAGGCATTTCGCTGCGCAATTCAAACATACGCTTACATAGACATACAACGGCAACTTGAACATTTCCGCCGAAGGATTAAACTTCTGAATTGTAACTTGTCGGCGACGTGACCGTTCTCGACGGCCAAGCAACAGTATCCCACGAACAAATCCTATGCACATGTGTTGCCGCCTTGGTATCGTGGAGCCCAACATAAGTACCTCTGGATACTTATCAAAGACAGCGCATGCGGAGGGCAGCAGAGGCGGCGCAAATGATACGAAACTTAACTCAGCCTTCCGCAGCGCACTAAAAAGACGAATGTCGAGATCAAACCTGATCGAAATTCATAGAGGTCGATACAAATTAACATTGATAACGAGACTGAAAATGTGAGTAAGTTCCTATGTGCGGCAACGTTCAGCATGAACATGTCCGATTGATAAGCTTTCTAAGTATGTGGTGAGACAGAGTAAGCACTAAACAACAACACGAACTTTAAGAGAAACCATTTGAACATCATCACGCGTCATGAATCATTACTCATGCCAGCGCGCCCCACAGTCCGAGGCCGGTGAAGAACCCACCGAGGCTAACGAGCAGCCCGACGTATGCGGCGGTGTGTACCCCGAGCCGGGGCAGTACGAGCGGAGAATGGAGGAGGGACAGACATAAATGGACGACGACCACGATGGGGAAGGCGATCTCCAGGGCGTGGTTCGAGTAGATCGGCGCGGGTTCGGCTCCAGGAGGGAAAGAGAGCGGGGACAGAAGGTATGCCCAGGCGAGGACGAGCGTGTATCCGAGCGAGAACAAGAACGAGTCGACGCGCTGCAAGCATGGAATGAACACAGGGATGTACTGCAATGCAAACGTCACGTCAGCCTCAGCGGAATACGAACACAAAGCAGGATTGATAATGTCACAAAGAGGGCAGACAGGCATTCGCCGTCCGTCGATCGAATGTCACGCCAACACCGAGCAAAATCCGTGGCGGCCGCACCGACAATCATGCCACCGTCAGCGAACTGCGCTCTCGTCGTATCTCTGGCCTCCGGACCATCTCCAAACCAGAAGCACTGATCGCAAGCGCACCCAGAGGGGAAGAGAGCCACGGACGATCGGTGGCTATGGCATCCAGGAACGCTGCCGGTGCAAATTCTCAAACTTCGAACTCGACAAGAGGGACACTCACGATGACAGGCACCCCGTACACCTCCTCCAGCTCCTCCCGCTCCTGCAGGTACAGCAGCTGCTCCACGTCGTGGTCGACCGCCAGCCGGACCGCCTCCTCCAGGCTCATCGGGTACGCGTCCGACGGCCTCCGGCTCCCGCTCGCGCTCCGACTTAATCCCTCATTCGCGCTTCCAAACCCGTTCGAGTTTGAGTGTGAGTTTGAGTTTGCCAACCTGTCCGCAGCGGGAGATTCCGCGCCGCGGGGGCTGAGCGGCATGTACTCTCTGCTGTTGTCGATGCTGCTGCTGCCGATACCCCACTGCCCCGTTGCGCGGCTCTGATTGAGGATTTCTTTGACGCGCTCGACCGGGACCATGACGGTCCGGTAGCACGCGAGTTGTTGGTAGCCTTGCGTGATGCTGACCGCGGCCTCCGCAAAGCCCCAGCCGAGTCCCAGCCACCACACGTCTCGGAACGCCTCGTCGCGCCAGATCGGGCGGGGGTACGTCATTTCATGCCGGATCCGCAGGGCAGAAAACGCGACAATGCGAAGGAGAGTTGAGACGAGGACGTACGAGGCATTGAAGAGGATTGTGTCGAGGATACGGGGGCAAATACGAGAAGAAATGAACCACAGTGGGGTGCGAAGTAGGTGCGCGAGAGACCAAAACGCCATTGCTAAGATGAACTCCGGGAGTGGACGAGGTAGAGAGCGAGGGGCAGTCGGAGGAGACGGCCAACGGATGGGCCAGAACCATGTCGGACAGAGGGCGAGGATGATGAAGACGACCAATGCGGTAAGAGGGACGAAGGTGTAAAGCGCAAATTTCCTTTTGTAAGAACCTGATTAGATGTTGTTGTCAGTAATTGTCTTCTTGTAAACGCAGACCCAATAAGCTTGCATCCCGTTCGCGGATATTGAACCGCGCTCCCGAAAGGGTGTGTGTCCATCGCACTCATATATGCGCGCATTAGTTGCCAGATACGGCGTGTATACGTTGTGTTTACCAGCTTATGGTGAACATGGACCGATTGTATGCGTGAGTGCATAACAGTTCAATATGCCGCCAAAATTTGACGCTATAAAACTGACGGATCACCCTGAGAAGGTGGACGAGTACACGGGGAAGGCGCGCAGGGATTCCCCCCCCAAAGGCCGTCGGGTTCGTGTCCGCGTAGAACGTTGTTTCATACCGTTCTGACTGCGAGTGCGCGAGGAATCAAGGAAGGACACCACACGACATCAAGAGAGACGAGTGCTCCCGAAGCGGAAGCAAAATAGAGCGAAATGCGAGGCGCGCGGCGCGGGGATTGCAAGAGACAGATGTTCACAAGACGGACTCACCGCTATAATACCCCTGTTGCTCCAAGTTCCATTCGTCCTCCTCTTCGTCGTCCACATCGTCGCCTCCCAGGAGAGCAGCCTCCTCCTCCGGCACCCTGTCCAGGCAAGGGCTACTGCGATATCTCTCCGGGCTCGCACGCATACTGTGCGGGCTACCCTCACTCAGGACAGCTCCGTAGCCGTGACCATTGGCTCCCGGGGAATGTCTTGAAGCGTGCACGTCGACGCCTAACAGCGGCCTTCGTGCCATTTCTTCCGCGACAACAGCCTGGCTTGAGCCTTGCACCAGAGATTCCGGATCGCGGGCGTAGAGAGTCTGGGAGACGGGCTGAGGAGGGTGTGATCCCGCGGGGATAGATGGTGCCTGAGTGTGATCGTCCAGGTCGTCGAAATCGTCTGGCGTGTGGTTGGGGTGGCGGCGGAGGGAATCCTGGATGAAAGGGGTCGCAGCTGCAACGGTCGCAACTACCCTGCCTGAGCCCATGTCGAGAGGCTCACGGCGCGGGGATTTGGGGTTGAAGGGTAATAGAAGCTTGTGGAAGACACAGGCTGGAGGTCACCAGGTGATGGTAGGATCCTAGCGGCAAGTCATGGGTCCTTGGAACATTAGGCGTGGTAGAGGGGTGTGGAGAGGGGAAGGAATTGTTGCGGTCGAGGCAGAACCCGGGCAGAACCTTGGACGACGTGAAGTAGAGCGGTACCGCACAGAACGAGCGCCAAACCCTCGGAAGATGGCAAGTAATCACCTGCTCCGCTTCCAGCACATTGAGTCTCCTTCGCGAAGGGTCCAGGCGTGAAAGCACACTCAAAAAGTCATTTGCAACAGCGCGCAGGCTCACGAGACTTTGGATGGGAATAGATATTCATTACAACTCGGACAACGGGTACATGAACCGAGCGCTGGAGAAACACGACAGGAAATGACCTGGCAGACGTTCCTGAGAAACAAGGTGATCAGTCAAGATCCGGGACTCGAGGCAGGACGCAGGTCAGTACTCGATGCATTTCAACAAGCTCCCGGGACCCCCCTCCGCCTTGTACGCTGGGGAGGGTTTGGTGTAGGCCCGGGAGCATTCGTGTCCGCCCATCGAAAATTTTCATCCGGGTGGATAGCAAATAAAACATGCGCTCACCAACTATGCAACAGATCAGAGCCTTCAAAGATAAGAAATAGAGCCTCGAGCAAGCGAACTAAATAACCTGCAGTTGGAAGAGAAGACTGGTCAACATCGCGCTCTAAACGGTGCGACGAGAAGATGTCAGCCAAGGCTGAAACTAGATAAACTTGTTGTCTACATGTAGTTTCGGTGTAGTTATATGGTACGAAGTGTATATCATCACAGAAACATTCGCTTGGACGACGTACTCACCTACAGGAGCCGCGAGGATGCTGCGACAAGCCAGGGGACCCGGAAAACTTGGTGTCGGTTGCGATGCGTTGTCGCCGCATTTGTAGTGGTAGTGATAAGTTTGATCTCCGCCATATCGGGGTTTCAAATGGCGACGCGCGGGTGGCTGAATCGATGACCGCGTCGAGCGCCAAATATTCTCGCGTCTTCTGGTGCCTTCGCGCAGATTGCAGCTCGTCCTCGAACTGCGCTCAGCTTGTATTTGTACCCCTTCGCCGCTATTGTTCCACTTCATCTGTAGCTCTACCTTGTCTCTTTGCCTGGTATCATCCTTTGTATCGATAAAAAAACCTCCACTCCGACGAATTTCGAAAAAAACATACCATGGAGAGCCTACTTCGCTGGGGCATCGCCAACTCTGCTCCTCAAGATGGAACCCATCAGGCACCTCAGCCACGCACAGACCTGGATCCAGGGATCATCGACGCTATCCTCGGGAAGTCGGATGCGGAATTGATGAAGGAGGCTCTGACCGTGGCGGTGGACGAAAGGCTTGACGAGGACGACCGGGTACAGGCTTTGGACGACTTCGAAATGGTGAACAGGAAAGATGTTGTCAGTCCGGAAGCTTATGCTCAAATATATCGCACAGCTCGTGGAACAGATCGATAATGCGAACAGTGAGTACACTGATGCCATCCAACCTGCCCCTCGCGCTGACTCAATGCCATAGACCTCGAGAAGCTGAAGATGTGGGAGCCTCTCCAAGCTCTTCTCGTCAACTCCAATTCCTCCGAAGAAATCCAGAGGCAAACGCTCTGGGTGCTCGGCACCGCCGTCCAAAATAACCCCGCAGCCCAAAACTCTGTACGTTTCCCCCCTTCACCGCCTCTCGAACTGCGAATCTTTGCTGACTTGTCTCTCGCGCGCAGTACCTCGCACTTTCGCCCCTCCCTGCCCTGCTGTCCTTCCTTTCCCCAACAGTACGCTCAGGCAAGACCCGCTCCAAAGCCGTCTACGCGCTCTCCAGCCTGCTCAGGCACAACGCCGCCGCGGTCGTCCAGATGGCCGACGCTGGCGGGTGGGCTGTCCTACGCGACGCGCTTCAAGATTCCGACATCACCGTCCGCCGCAAGGTCGCGTTCCTCTTCGGCTCCCTCCTTATCCCCACATCCGTGTCTTCGACGGCGACCGAGCAGCCGTCCCAGGCCTCCTCTCTCTCCTTGGGCCCCCCGCAGCCGCAGTCTCAGACCCAGTCTGTGACACTCCACCCCTCCGACTCCCCCTCCTCCGACGCCCTCGCCGTCGTCCCAAGCCCGCCGACCGCCACGCCCCAGCCCGCGTCCGAGACCGTGCACCCGAACTCGCACGCGTCGATGGTCCGCGACCCCTCGTCCTACGCTACCTCCCCGCCGACGGTCGCCGCGCTCGAGGCGTACGGCGTCCTCCCCGCGCTCGTCGCCGCCGTTACCTCCCCGGTCCCGTACGGCCCCGACGGCGAGTCCGAGGGCGGCGACCTGGATTTTGAGGAGAAGGTCCTCCGCGCGCTGCACACGTACGTCGGCCCGTGCGGTCAGCAACTGCCTGCGGAGGAGAGGCGGACGCTGGGGGCATGGCTGAACGAGCAGTGTGGGAAGTCGGGCGGGGACGCGAAGGTCGCGGAGCGGTGGGCACTGACGGTGGACGAGGTTAGGGAGCTGAAGGCGGCGACTGCGTGAGGGGTTTGGGCAGGGAACGCGAGACAAAGCAGTCGGTTAGATGTGTGTATTATTCGTAGGAGCGTACTGCCATCCATAATCTCTATCTCTTTCTTCAGCGTGTCTGGGAGATAGATATCCAAACTGACCTCAAGACCCGTGGATCGAGAGCGAATAACAGGGCGTTATCATAACCTACTTAAGGTGAAACCTTAAACAAAGCGTCGCGAGTACGAGTAAGCAGCACGAGAGACAGGCGGGAGCGATGAGGGTAAGTACATGTACAGTTGATATGCGTGAGGCGTCGATGTTGGAGGTCGTGGTCGTGTGAGGAGTCGTGGAAGCCATATATACGTGTACATAATACTCTAGTCCCATATCCAGGTATAGTGACAGTGTCCCCGCCACGGGGAGGGCCGCGCCTGCCCCGTGGATGTATGCAAGAAAGCAGCGAGCAGCGGAGAGCAGAGGCGAGCGAGTTGAGCGAGTGTAGCGTAGACAGAGAGATCGATCACCGGAGTTCCTTTGGCCACTCGCTGCGCGGCCGCCACCGGCCCTCCTGGTCGAACCGCGGGTTGACCGTGTAGCTCAGCCCGTCGTCCGGGCTCTGACCAACGGGGACTGCACCCAAGAAACACAGTCAGCACCCCTCTCTCTCTAACTCGACCGCAACGGCACGATGCAAAGAACACAAAACACTCACGGAACCACAACCACGCGCGGTCGCCCATGACGGCCTCCCAGTTCTTGCGCGCGCTGCCGAGCCACCACATGTGGCCCTCCTTGCCGATGCGGCCCCACTCGCCGTCCCACTGCTCGACCGTCTCGCGGCGCGCGCGGAACTCCCACCACTTGTGCAGGCGCGCGAGGACGCGCCGCTCGCGGTTGCGCATGCGCTGCGCGCCCATCTGCTCGACCGTCGTCATGTTCGCCAGGACGAGGATGACGTGCGCCTGCAGCATCGCGCCCGTGAAGAGCGTGAAGAGGCCCGAGCTGCGCGGCGCAGAGCGAGGAAAGGTTAGCAGTCTGGAGCGGGAGAGAAGAGGGAGGGGGGGGGACGTACAGGACGATGACGACGATCTTCTGTGGATCGACGCCGAACCTTGGCCAGTTGCGAACCGTTGAGCGCGCGGTGAGCCCGACGAGGGTCGAGAAGGTGAAGGAACAGAAGAGGAGTGCCCAGAAGTTGAAAATGAGGAAGAACTGCACCAGAAGAGAGGTGGCGGGACCCCGTGTTAGGACGAAGACCGAGCTTGGACAGAGAAATACCCACTTTATGATTCCGCGCACCCACGCATTGTCCGACCCATGGGCAATGGTGGTCATACTTCAAAACGCACTGTCAAGCGATGCATCAGTGATGCTGCCCTATGCGATTTGCATCCGTTTCACCCCCTATACACTCACCGATCCGCATGCTCGGCAATGGTGTGTCCTGTAAGGCTTCAAGAATCCGTCCTTCTGGCAGTACCTGTTCTCGGGAAGGAGCACTGGCGTCTTGGAGGGAGTGCGCGTGTACATTGAAGACTTTTGGGGATTCTCGGGGTCGGGCAATGTCTGAGGCTCCGCACGCGCCTGCTCCGGACGAGCCGGGGGCGCATTAACGACACTGGTCTTCGCGCGGGTCGGAGACGGCGGGAGCGTATCTGTCACGCCTACGTTCCCCTCGTCCGCGGGGGACGTGTCGGTAGGGTGAGCTGAAACGAACGCGCAGGGAGGAGTGAGTCTTGACAGGAATCAGAACAGTCAGGGAAGCTTGAAAGCTCGTACCTGCACCATCGCCGTACGCCCCAGGCACTGTTGCGTCCCCGACAGCATCTCCATTGTAGCCCGGTGGCTGCTGTGATGGGTTTTGTGACGCCGCGAAACGTGCGGCGGCAAGGTCCGCCTCGCTTTCGGTGTCCCACCACGTCTGAAAGCCATTCCGCGGTGGTGCAGACGACTTCGATACATGCTACATTCGATGGTTCAGCTTCCGGCGATACGAGTTCGTAGAGATTTTGACTCAAGGACGCACATGCTTCGCATAGCCTGGGGGCGTGAGGACGACCTGTTGGATGTTTTAGCGAGGTGTGAAATTGCAAGTCAAGGTGAAGGACGGAATGGAAGCGGGCTCTATTGCAGCCGGAGGGGATCGCACAGCGGAGAGGGGAGGGAGGAGACGTAGTGGAAGCGAGAGGGGACGTAGATTGGTCTGATGGTGAACTGGGGGAGGGGGTCTGGGACGACGGGGTAGAGCTACAATGCGTAGAAGATGGCCAGATCTTGCACATTCATATGGACGAACCTTCTCGTATGACCATGTAATCATGACACCCAGTACGGAGAAAACAACCAAAAAGCTGACTGAAGAAACGTCAGGGAACGCGCCACATCGCGAGGCCCCAGAAGAGATAACTCACTGCCCATACTCCGGCTCCCCAGCGCATTGGCCTCCAGCTTGATCATCGGAACACATAACCGCGCGACGTACACATAGCAAGTGTACGCGATGATGCCAACGGTTAGGAAGACGGTGAATTTGCGAGCGATCCAGGGTTGAGGCTGGTTCTTGCGCTTCTCCGACCGCTCACGGGCTTCATGCACAGTACTCTTGCAATTGTTCTTGGATTGGACGTCGGATGGCGAGTGCGAGTGAGAGTGCGAGTGGGAATGGGAGTGCTTGCACTCGTGACCATGACCATGACCGTTGCTTGCCTTGTGATGCCCATGAGCGGCGGCCATGTGGGACCCAGGAGCGGTCCGGTGGCGAAGGGACCTTCGGGCGAAGAGGGTGGAGAGGAAGGAAGAGGAAGAGCGGGCGCGCGAAGACCGGCGCTGGGCCGGGTGGTCGGATGAGCTCATTCTTGATCCAAGCCACAATGGGGTAGGCGCCCTCCTCCTTCCGCAAACTTATACTCTTTCCCTCTCGACCTTCATATCTTCACCCCGCCGACTCCTCTCAACGGCCTCCGTTTGTCTTCTTTCCTTCGAGTACGCCGTCATCGCGGTGTTTCCGGTTCACTCGCACGTCACACGTCGTCCGTAAGGTAACCGTCGAGGTTTCCATGAGAGGAGCCGCCATTGAGATTTACCTTCTTATAGACCGCTGCGGATTGGCACTCCCAAAAGTGAAATGCCCCGTTGCCTTTCCTCAGCACACCACTACCTTCGCCTTGGCGTTTCCCCGCCCTGTGCCGATCCTCTGACGATCCGAAAAAGTATTCAAGATGCTCTCGGACAATCTTTCGGCCTTGTATCGTCTCACACGTACCTCGACATTCTATGGCTGTCGGACGACGGTGCAACGTTAGTCATCCGGATAGGGCAAAGGTCAGCTTACGAGCCTCGTGTATGCGCTCATTTCCGCAGGGGGGCGCCGAAGCTTGTTGCTGAACCGCCCATTTCTCAAACAGCGATGCACCCAAACTTCTTGCAGCGATCGCCGTAGCCAACGTCGGACCACGGTTATCTTTGCAGAAGGAGTCGACGTTTTTACCGTCTCTCCTCAGTACCGCTACTCCGTCATGAACCAGGCAGCGGTTATTCCTCCTCACACCCAACTACTTATGACGAGTGTGCAATCGCCGTGCGGGTATTAGTAGAACTTCGAAGTCTTTGGGCAAACTCTGGCCCTGGACACAGCACATCCAGATGGTTTCCTCTTTCCGAGCATCCGTATTCCGTCTAGAACTTCGCGAACACCGGAATTCTGACGCAGATCACACACTTTCAAGCGCTATATGCTGCCAGAACCCGTAATATTTATGTGAATGGTGAGTGCTAGTCATGTTCGAGGGAAATGCGAGACTGAGGTGCACGTCATCTTGACCTAGGTCACTGAAAAGCCTCAAAAGGGTGCTTTCATTCCAAACCGACTGGGGGGGGGGGGTAGGGATTCTGGAGATAGAAGGAGAAGGCTTCAAATGGACGTCCTTGTCAGTCACGGCAGGACATCGTGGGTCCACGTGATGCAGCCCAGTCTGTGTTAAAGCTCGGATGATGGGCCTCTGTCACCCCCGCTGCTGCTTTCCTCCTCGTCCTCCTCCTTCATCGAGCCATGAATCGCCGCGAGAAACGGCAACAGTCTTCCCTCACCGAAATCTTTCCTAGCGGATCGGTTGTTATCCTCCACCCAGGCTGTGATGCCGCTATGTTCTCCTTCCCCGCCTTCCCTCAGCCCAATCCAGCCAGCCCCGCAGACAAGCTCTACGGCATGCCCTCTTGTCTAGTCCTCGACGCGTGCCGCGCGCTCACCAACTACGCTGCTAAAGACAACCAAGACTTCTTCGCGCGCGATCGTGCGGGCGAAGAACTGGTACGGATTCAGGTCGATCGCATCGATCTCTTGGATCCTGGTTGCTACTATTACTTCCTGGGGCCCTCTGCGAATTCCGCCAACGTCAAGTACCCGATCGTCAAAAGTTTTGCTTCCCTGACGTTCCCTCATGACATGCTCCGCCACTGGTCTCGGGCTACAACTAGTGCATCATCTGCGAAATCGCTTTTGGTGATGGCCAGGGAACAGTGCCAGAAGCCCGATAACCCCTACCATTCGTCCTTCGGTGCGTCACTTCAGCTCTCTCTATCCACTCGAGTCTAAGCATCGACGACACCGACAGGCCTCGACATCGGGGCCTTCATCCCGCCAACAGAAGTGGACTGGTTCAACGCGAACGAGATGTACCGATACAGCGCGGACGCCACTGCAGGGCCCGCCAATGACCCCGCGAACTGTACGACGCTGCGCACGGTCATACGCGACATCTTTTACAAGCATGCTTTTGTCTTCTACCCCACCGGCGATGGCGAGTACCTCATATACTTCCTGGACACCGGACACCTCGACTATGCGGCAGAGTACCACCGTCGGCGGGTGAGTGTCCACGCGGAGGTGGCGGACCCGTTCGTCTACGCCCGGTTCGCCTATGCGATGGTGAACCTCCCGCGCTGCGATGATCTGTTTGAGGGTCTCCCCGTCAGCGGCGTCATCTAGATTGCGAGGAACGATAGGGTGCTGAAGGAGTCCCTAGCAGGTGAGGCTCCAGATGAACCTGTCCCTCCTCCTCGTGTGCTGGCTCGTAGCTGACTACCGGCCTTGCTTTGCTTCAGCTGGGCAGCCCACCACCGAATGGATAGAAATGCCCCAACGTTATGCAGCTGTGCGAGGCTTTTCTGATGAACCTGGGTCCCGGATACTTCGCCATTATCGAAGGCTCTGGCGAGAAAGAGAGGGCAGAGGGAGAGGTACAGACGGCTTGAACGTCTGTTATTCTACTGTGTAGCCAGCACTTATCGCACAGGCAAACAAGTATGTGCGCATTCGCCAAGAGATTTTCGGCGAGGAGACCTGTCATCGTCTTGTTGGACTCACGGCTGAGCTGGCTGGTTTCTTCTGGCGTGTACCGCTTCCCCGTCTGGTCCTCTTGCCCCACTCCCTTGTTTGACAATGCATTCGACTCTTCTGTCTTTCCCGGCTGTTATCGGACTCCCCCATGCGCCCAGAACGCTCAATGTCTCCATCTTCAGAGCGTCCACGGCTGTGCATACATTTAGCGTAGGGTGTAGGGTGTAGCACTACATGTCGGGAATCATGCCTGGCCATGAGTTGCGCACCCATCCACCTGCAAGGCGAGGGAGCCCGACCTGGAACGTTCGAGCAGTGATAAAGAGTTGCGCTCAAGGGTACTCACATCGCATTTGTTCCGGCGGTGGACCTCACGGCGCTGGTTTGTACATATTTTTCTTTTCCATCAAGGTGCTTGTTGACAAGTGTTTCTTCTAGGCATTCCATCACCCAGAGCCTGAGAAGCATCGCCGGCCGCCCTTGTTACGTTAGAGGGCAGCGCGCATGTACAGCCTGATATGCACCTCTCCCCCTCCTAAGAACGCTGGTGCCTTCCTCGGAATCTCTTCTCGACTGATCGTCGCATCGGATGACACGAGACCCACTCACGGGCACTGGGCCTCCGGGCGCTGCGATTGGAGCTGTACTTACTGCAGAGAGGGTGCTGCTTAGAGTTGGGCTGTCTCTCATTTCTGCCCTTATATCTGCCTTTCCCGGTCCCGGTACGCTGCTCCCTTTCGATCATCCTTTTTCGTATCTCACAAACTTTGTTCATCAAGTGGTGGTGAACGGTCCGGGTCAAGGTCATGACTGCTATCTGCCAATGGAACTGCAGTGACAACTACGTGGATGACCTTCTGGATACCCAGATCGAATACACGTCCCCGAGTGGCGGACAGGAATGGTTACGTCTACGCAACGAGACGGGGACGGCGCTCTACCCGCCTGCATCCATGGGCATAGGTCCCCGAAGCCTTTCAGCGTACAAAGGTGCGGGAGGACGTGCTACGTTCAGTTTTCTGGGTAAGCGACTCTCCTCATCGTTGTCTTCGCATATTCACAAATCCCGCTCCAGGCCAGGAGGTGGCCGTGTATGGGAGCGAGTTCGGTAGGGGCACTCAGTCGTCGTACACCCTCGATGGCGGCGTCGCTGCCGTCTATACTTCCCACAGTTCGGGCATAGGCGTTCTCCTCTTCTACGCGGGCGTCCTGTCGGCCACGGCACATACCCTCGTCATCGATGTTGTGATGGCATCGGAGGCCTCTCCGTTCACCCTCGATTGGATCGAGTACAACAACTCGGCGCGGGGAGAAACATCGACTCCTAGCCCCGCCCCTTCTCAGTCTTCTGCCTCTGCTAGCTCTTCGGCTGCCGCCTCTACAGTGTCTGCTAGCCATGCCTCGAAAGCGTCGTTCTCCGCTGCTGTTATCGCAGGGGTAGTTGTTGGAGGGCTGGTCGGGTTGATGGCGATCGTTTTGACTTCTTTGGCTTTACGAAGCCGACGACGGTGGCGGATGGGCAGGGACACAAAGTACGAGTATGGAGAGGTAGCTCAGTATGGTGCGTGATTTGACGTCCGGAGCTTCAATGGTAGCTGGCCCTGATGCTCCAACGCCGCGGCGGAAAGATTCAGACAATCTCGTTATCCCACCCGCGGACGGTCAAGCTAGCTCTACCCCGACGATTTTGGTGACCCACGCCGACGACACGACGTCTCTACCAAATGTGAACATCCCAAGCGCATGCTCAGTATCAACCTCAAACCGACCTGTTCTGGGCTCTGAGGAGCGCAGAACGGCCAAGGAGCTGGGAAATTCCAACCGGGAATCGTATTCAGAGGGCCCGCCCGCTTATGCACCATAACAACTGTACCATGCGGCCAGACGTTTACGATGAATGGTCCTCTCTCCACTTCTCCCGTGACTGGGCTTCGCTGGGTTCAAAGGGTTTGATCACTGTTAGAACCTGTGGATGGAGTAGTTAGTGGTCCCGGATAGAAACGGGCTTTTAGAACTTTACTTACTTTACTTATC
>JAKLMY010000353.1:0-27468 GCA_022814645.1 Ganoderma meredithae | reverse complement strand
GTGGTCCCGCGCAGGTCCCGTAGCGCGCGCCCAATACCATCACCTTCCGCCCTGCCCGAGTATAGCGTGCATAGATGGCTGGTTCGCAGTCGTTGGCCGACTAGCTCAGTTGGTTAGAGCGTGGTGCTAATAACGCCAAGGTCGTCGGTTCGATCCCGGCGTTGGCCATTTTGGCTGGGTGACATCATGTCGACTGCTGCGGAGTGCGTGGCACAACAGCCGCGGCTCCGGCTCGAGCACACACTTGCTTCCCGCTCGCCACGACATCCCTTCCCAACACAGTCAGACTGTCGGTCCTGCTTCACATCTGCTGCGGCCTCTTGGACTTGGGATAGCCTCTTCGCGCGCCGTGCGGTCGCCTGTGACAATCAGTTGACAAGCACTAGCCTTCTTGGTTACACTCTTTGACACCTCCATCATGGCACTTGAGCGAAAACGAGCTGGCGAGGGCTCCTCCTCGTCCGGGCGAGCAGCATACGGGGCCAACCCCCGCCCGCCCCCGGTGTATGCCCAATACCGAAGCGAATCCCCCCCAGCCTCCGCCTACTTCTCCCACTTCGCCGGACAGGACCACCAACTCCAGCCGACGACCCCAGATGCGCAGGCCCACTTCGCATACAGCACCACACTCCGGAGACACACGCTCGAGGGACCGCTCGGCATACCGTCCACGCCCCTACGCAGCAGCTTGCCGTCGATAGGGGAGCTCAAGAACGCCATGGAGGTGGAGGGCGTGAGGGGTGTCTGGGAGCGGACGGTCGGGAGGCTGCTTGCCGCGCTCTCTGGTCATCGGGACCAGCACGAGCTCTTGCCAACACGGAGGGGGGAGGGGACGAAGGAGAGTGCGTCTGCGCGGTTTGCGCACTCCTCGATAGAGGTGCGTCGCAATTATGGATTGTGTTTCTGTTACTTTTCCTTGACGTCCGCGCAAGGATACAATATCGCATTTTGGCACATCCGCAACGCATGGGCTGCCGCTCAGGAGGGTACAAGAGCTCCTGCAGAGCCATGGTTACAACGAGTTCTCTGTGGATGCGCCCGAACCGCTCCTTGTCAAGTTTGCCAAGACGATATACGAGAACCCCCTTATCCTGCTCTTGTGCGGAAGCGCAGGGGTCAGCGCAGTCATGGGCAATATTGATGACGCCATCAGCATAACTGTTGCGGTGCTCATCGTGTTAACAGGTGAGCTGCACTCTCCGCTTTGGTTCCGTTTCCGCGAAGGGAGGAGGGGGGATTTTGGGAATTCGAACGAGGTCGTTACATGTACTGGCGAAGATGCTATGAGGCGAGAGCTTCGCGCGTCGCGGCCGCGTGCAGCCCAGGGATTCCAGAAGTACGTGGCTGTGCGTCTACCCATCTTCTCCTGGTGCGTGAGGCGTCATATTGCCTGGGCTCACTGAATCCCGGCCGGAGTAGCAGAAGTGGAACACTTTTGGGTGATGAATTTCCATTATCTTGGTGGCCTGGCGAACTCTGCTGTTCGAATATCTCTAAACGCGCCGTGACATTGTAAGTCGCGCGTCTGCTGTTCTTGCATCGGCTGGCGGGGATAACGCAATCCGTGGAGACGTTGAACGAGCTAAACGCGAAATGACACGACGGGAGGATGGTCCAATAAGTGGACCATCCCGAGCCCGCGTAATGCCGCTTCGTCCGCGTTATTGTCGTGGCTTATGGACCGCGGCGTATTCTTTGCCAATATTGAACCGAGGCGTGATACATCGAGAGGAGGTTCGTGCTAACTCGCGTACCGACACTGCTTTTCTATAGTTGGATTCGTCCAAGAGCAACGGTCAGAGAAGAGTTTAGAGGCCCTTAACAAGCTCGTGCCCCACCATTGCCATCTCATTCGGTATGTCCGAGCCATGCAGTCGCTGCTGCGCAGAATGAACTTACAAATGCTACAGCGACGGCAAGCCCTTACACGTGCTCGCGAATGAGCTTGTCCCTGGAGACATCGTCACGTTCACCACCGGCGACCGTGTTCCTGCGGACGTTCGGCTCATCTCCGCCGTGGATCTAGAGGTGGACGAGAGCAGTCTGACGGGTGAGACGACAACTCGCAGGAAGGACACTGAGACTTGCACCTCCATGGGCATCGCCAACGGGAATGCCAACGGATATGCCAATGGGTATGCCAACGGATACGCATCTCCAGCAGAACCCGTTGCGCTCGCCGACAGGACATGCGTCGCGTACATGGGAACGCTCGTACGGAACGGTGCGTAAAGTCGCCATAGTACCGCGTAAGAATGACCCTCATCGTGTGGGATTTTAGGTCGCGGAACAGGCGTGGTCATTGCCACCGGGACACAGACCGAGTTTGGCATGATCTTCTCTATGATGCAGGAGGTCGAGGAGAAGCGGACGCCCCTGCAACTGAGCATGGACGAGCTTGCCAAGAAGCTCTCCATGATTTCCTTCGGTATCATCGGCATCATTTGCATCCTCGGCGTCATCCAACATCGCTCTTGGCTCGACATGTTCACTATTGGAGGTGCGCACTGGCTCAGGCATGGGGGTGTCGAGCCGGCTAACCGTGGATTTTGGTGAAGCGCAGTCTCGCTTGCTGTTGCGGCCATCCCCGAAGGTCTCCCCATCGTGACGACCGTCACGCTTGCACTTGGTGTTCTACGCATGTCGCGCCGCAAGGCGATCGTCAAGAAGCTCCACTCGGTTGAGGCGTTGGGCTCCATCTCGGTCATCTGCTCCGACAAGACGGGTACCCTGACGAAGAACGAGCAAACGGTCACCGAACTGTACACAGTGGACGAGGCCATCTCGCTCGACCCCTCATTAACTACGCCTCCGAACGTGCATTTCACCCCTGCTCTCCGCAAGACGCTCACGATAGGCTCGGTCTGCAACAACGCAATCCGGAACGAAGAGGGCCAGCATATCGGCCAGTCGACAGATGTCGCGCTCCTCAATGTGCTGGGCCTTTTCAACATGGCGGACCAGCGGCAGGAGTTCACGCGGAGCTCCGAGCTGCCCTTCAGCTCGGAGCGCAAGTACATGGCCGTCAGCGGGACGCACGGCGGCGCGTCGAACGGGCCCGCAGTCAACGGCCAGCCCCGCGAGATGTACTACATCAAGGGCTCGATCGACGCGATCCTGGACCGGTGCAAGTTCTACTACGTCTCGGACGAGTCGACGCCCGCCCTCGACGCCAACACGCGTAATGTCATCCTCTCGAAGGCGCAGACGACCGCCGCACGCGGACTGCGCGTCATCGCGCTCGCATATGGTTATGGGCCCGTCGAGTCGACGCCCGCCCCCTCCGCCCCGTCGAGCCGCGCGGGGACCCCGAGCACGCAGCTGGACTGGGAGAAGACGAACCTGGTGTTTGCGGGCTTCCAGGCGATGCTGGACCCGCCGCGCAAGGGCGTCGCGGACGCGATCGGGCTGCTGCAGAGCGGGGGCGTGCAGGTGGTGATGATAACGGGGGACGCGGAGGAGACGGCGCTGTCGATCGCGCGCTCGCTCGGGCTGCGCGTGGCGGGCAGGGGCGGGTGCCTGACAGGCCGGGCGATGGACCGGATGAGCAAGCAGCAGCTGCGGGAGGCGGTGGGTGGGGTGAGCGTGTTCGCGCGCACAACGCCGAAGCACAAGATGGCGATCGTGGAGGCGTTCCAGAGCCGCGGCGCGGTGGTCGCGATGACGGGGGACGGAGTGAACGACGCGCCGGCGCTGAAGATGGCGGACATCGGGGTATCGATGGGCAAGAGCGGGACGGACGTCGCGAAGGAGGCGGCGGACATGATCCTCGTGGACGACAACTTCAGCACTATCCTCCCTGCTGTGGAAGAAGGTATTGTGATATTCGTGTGTTCGGTGGTGTCGTGTTTCTATGAGGGCTGACGGTCGGCATGCTTCACAGGCAAATCCATCTTCCACAACATTCAAAACTTCCTCTCCTTCCAGCTCAGTACTGCTTGTGCCGCGTTGACCTTGATCACCCTCAGCACGTTCTTCGGGCTGAGCAACCCTCTCAACGCGATGCAGATCCTATTTATCAACATTCTCATGGACGGTTGGTCTCCCGCTCCTTTTCTCCCTGCGGCTCGTTCATAGGTATTGACGGCGCGAGACTAGGACCTCCAAGCCAGTCTCTTGGTGTAGACCCTGTAGACCCGCAAGTGATGCGCAGACCCCCTAGAAGGAAGGACGCACCCATCATCAGCCAGCGTCTTGTATACCGCGTACTATTCTCCGCCTCGATGATCGTGGTCGGGACCCTGTTTGTCTACATCTATGCGCTCTCGGATGACCAAGGAATGTCTCGACGAGAACAGACTATGGTGTGTCGTCCTTGCCACGGGATATGTCCGTGTTGCCGCATTTTCGCTGAAATTCTATTCGGTCTGTCACAGACATTCACCTGCTTTGTATTCCTCGACCTCGTTTCCGCGGTACAAAATCGTGGACTCGGGTGCGGCCTCACGCAAAACCGGATGCTGGTCACGACGGTCTCCACGTCGTTCCTCGTGCAGCTCGCGCTCATCTACGTCCCGTTCCTCCAAAGCATCTTCCAAACCGAGGCGCTCAGCTCCTCGGACCTGTGGACGCTTATCGCGCTGGGCGGTGTCTCGGCCGGGCTGCATGAGGCACGAAGGAAGTACGAGAGGTCGCTGAACGCGACCGTGACGTATTCGAGTTCGGTAGAGGAGCTGGCGTGAGGGAGCAGAAGACACCAAGACACGAGACATACTATATAGAGGGTGGTAATATATCCATGATATTTATTCTTGGGATCCTGTCTTCGTATGACACTTCAGAGAGTCCGGGTCAAGGCTGCTAGGCCTTCCCTGCCGATGTGGACTCATTCTATTTGCACCGTACAGGACCTAGCTTATGACGGTGTGGTGTGTCGTGTATGTATGATCTTCCCGCCAACGGTGACCTACTCGGACCTACACAACCTTCAAGAAGCAATCGCTTCGTGATCCAGCGTCGAACGAGGAAAATGGGCGGCCACCTGATTCAATGCCCAGAGCTCTGAATCTGCCAATGCTGCCCACAACTCTGTCTGCCTTTCGGTCGATGGAGGCGTTAGGCATATCGGATGGGGAAGCGGATAGAAGTATGTGATGTTCCGTTTCTGTTGTGCTGCTGACAACTGTTTATATTGTATGCTGTAGATGCTTGTGGAACACAAAGGTCGAGCAGCGGATGTTGAATGCGACCCTAAGTCTTCGGTCACTACAAGGTGCAACCCATGCACTCTTCTTTGTTTGCAATCATGTCCTGCTCGTAAGCACTCACGGTACCCTCTGACACCGCTCCAAAATCATGCGGTACCGACAAACATGTTCATTGACGTCTGCAGATTGACAAACTCCACCATGGCCCCAACTACGACTACGTTCGGCGTTCGCGTCTTCCGCGCAAGTCGTCAAGGACCATCGTCCACGCCTTCCCCGGCTCCCTAAGGTAACGACGGAATTGGGGAGATAAATGCGGGAATAGCCCGCCCACGAAGGCGCACAACGCCTCTACTGCCTCGGGCGTGATATTCTCCTTGCTCCGGTCGTCGGCGATGAACAACTGGCGGAGCGGATGGGCTGCAGCTTCAAATACATCACGCGATGGGAGCATCTTCGGTTCCATGGTATGATCGAGGTACGGGAGGACAAGCTTCTGCAGGTTTGGGCACGAGCGCGCGAGAGAAAGGAGGACGAGCGGGGTGGGCACCGGCCCGTCTGCGTGCCATGCGCGAAACTCCAGCAGGAGCGCATGCAGCGACGGCCAAGAGGCAGCCAGCTCGGCGAAGACATCATCTCCAGAGGACAGCGCGACGCGCCCGGTGAACGTGAGCCGGAGCGAGTGCAGGCCGCGTAGTTTGAACGAAGGGCGGAGGAACTGCGCGAGAGGAATCGCGGCGTCGCGAGCGGAAGAAGATATGCGGGCAGTGCCAACGGAAATGTCGAGGTCGCGGAGCGCAGTGGGGGAAAATGGCGCGACGATGGCTACGAATAAGTCGTGTGTGTGCTGGCCTGGGTCTCCGCCGCCGCCGCCGACCCGGTCGTGGTCGAGGAGCGCTATCTTGGCGTATTGGAGAGCGGGAAACGACCATGCTGGGAAGATCGCAGCGAGATCGGGAGGCGCCCCGTGGACGGTGAGCTCTTGTAAGGATTCATTTTCCATTGGTCGAATTGTGGAACCTGTGTCTAGGAAGATGCCCACCTCCAGCTCTGTGAGCCGAAGTCTGGAGAGAAGAGTGTGGATGTCGCCGTGCGGAAGAGCTGCAAATATCTCGACCATCCGCAAGTGCTGGAGCCACATCAGCTCATCGACGAACCCCATGGCCGGCGGATGAGTTCCCATGAAAGTGATCTCCTTGAGGAAGGGCGCGGCGTTCCGAATGGAACGCAGGATATTGTCTGAGCCCACACAGTCAGCCCGATCAGGACTGAACATCAACTGCACCACGCTAGGCGAGAGCAGCCGCGCGATGTCCTCATGGGCATTCACAGACAACGTCTTGGGCCACGCGAAGACGAGTAGAGACGGAAAGACTGTCCGTCCGCCGTTGTGCTCCACCACGGCTCGAGCAATCTCTGCGTGCAGGTCGTTCAGTCTGTACAACTCCCCAGTGCTGAAGTTCAGCTCGCGGACCATCTGCCCGTAGTGCAAGAAGCGAGCCCAGCGAGCGCGGTCATTCCACAATTGACCGTCGACGATCTGCCATGAGTTCCGATTCAGAACTTTGAGCCAATGCATCGATAAAACGACGTACGGTCTGAAGAAGTTCGAATTGTTGACTAACCGGCCGCCCATGGTCAAGCGGCTGATGACGGCGACTACCTGTTCTGTCCGGTCCTAGGAGAAGCCATAAAGGTAGGGGGCTGTGAAGCGTGGACCAGAGTAGACGGAGGGCGGGATCAGAGAATGCACGGGACACCCGAGCACATCGAGCGAGGTCGGCACGCCCTGGGAGGTCGCGAAGAAAATCCAGGATGTGCCTTAGAACGTCGTAGTTCAGTACCACCTTGGCAGTGGTATCACTGTCGTGTCTGCCATGCTTTCCATCTGTCATCGTCTGGAGGATACGACGTTGTCACGAGGTGAGATTTCCACCTTGATCTGTGGATACTTCAAGAGTACCTAGATTGAGCTTACGCCGATCGTATGTATACTCGCGGCCAGTGGAGGTGCGGATAGACTCAAGGAGAAGAGAGAGGGAGCCAAATTGGTCAGCAACACGAGCCAGGCGAAAGATTACAAACACGACACATTTCGGACGTATTAAGCTTTAGCTCGGCCCGGTCGCTCTGTATGCGGTTGGGACATTTATTCGCCCACGCAGCGTTTAGTATGGAGTCCGCGCCGCAGACCGACAAACACCTCTGTCCACGGTGTCCTTCCATTTCGATGATGACGACCGTCCGGGAAGATCGACAAATATGGGAAAAGCTCGCCTACGAACCCGCACAACGCCTCCACCCCCTCTCGTGTAACCTTCTTTGAATTCTTTGCCCGGTTGTCCGTAATGCATAGCTGGTGGAGATGAGGATGCATGACATGCAGCGTGCCTCTCGCTGCAAGCATATCGAGGTCGATGTTGTGGTCGAGGTACGGGAGGACGAGCTCCTGCAGGTCGGGGCATGAGCGCGCGAGCGCAAGGAGTACGAGGGGCGTGGGGATCGGCCCGTCCGCGTGCCAGCTAGTGAAGTCCAGCTCCAGCGACTTGAGGTATGGCCACGCCTCACCGAGCTCGGCGAACGCGTCGTCGCCGGCAGACAGCTTGACATACTAGTCGTGGACCCTTAAAGTGAACGACTCCAAGCTGTGCAGCTGGAAAGTCGGACGAAGGAACTGGGCGAGCGGTAAGGGGGCAGCACGGCGGGGAGAGGACGCGCCGCTGAGTGAAATATGGAGCGAGCGGAGGGCGGCGTGCGGAAGCGGCGCAACGATGGCGGCGGCTAGCTCCGGTTGGTAGATGTCTCTGCTGTGGCTGCTCTCGTCGAAGACGGAAATCGTGGCACGTTCGAGAGAAGGGAGCGACCACGATGGGAGCATTGCGGCCAGATCGCCGGGTGTTCCGTGGATGTCGAGTACACGCAAAGACGCCGCAGTCAGAGGAGTAGCCGCGGGCGGCGCGTTCTCTGGGCTAACGGACACCCGCAGGTGAGTGAGGCTAGTAAGCCTAGATAGAGCGACGTGGACGTTGCGGCGTGTCACAGGTGCAGTAATTTGGATGGTTCGCAGGTTTTGAAACTGTGCCAGCTCGCCAACGATCCAGAGCAGTGACATCTGAGGGGAGGTAGAGGTGTCAACGAATGCTTTTAGCAACGGCGCCATGCATCGAATGCCGACGAAGATGCCCTTGAGGGCCATGGCGTGGTGATGGACCATCCATGTCATAATCATGTTGCTGTTACTGTGTGTCATCACAGTCGATTTCAAAGCGAGGGTGCGTAGGGATAGGAAGACTGCCTGGTCGTCGTTGTGCTCCACCATGGCTGTCAGGAGTGTCAGGATGTGATCCTCCGTTTCTTCGTCCAAATAAAGGGTCAGTTCCCGGACTAGATGCGCATAGTACAAGAACCGGTTCCAAAAACCAGGCTCATTCCATAACTTTGCATAAAGAATCTGGCAAATCCATTCAGGCTTCCGGTGACAATCTGATCGCAAAAGACGAAGAAAACTTACTCTCGCTAAAAGCTCAGCTGAATTCCTTCGTTTGCAATGTATTGGGGTTGAGGAAGGTGCGAGGAGAAGCCACAAAGGCGTAGGACAAGAAAGGACAGACCACAAGAGACGGAGGGCGGAAGTGGAAGAGGCACGAGACAACCGTGCACATCGAGCGAGGGCGATACGAGCTGCGGGGTTTCGTTCCCTCATCCCCGCATGGAGAAAGTCCAGCGTGTGTAAGAGGATGTCGAAGTTCAGTACAACCGCGGGATCGTCGCGATCATTCGCATCTATCGCCATCTGGTTGAAACTTGGAGGAACACCTGCAAGGTACGTGTGGATTCGCGGCCAGAAAAGGAATGTCAGAAGGGGTCCTCAAACACCTCGATTGAGATCGCAGTCAATCGCACAAATAACAAATAACGGGGGATGGATGAGGTTGGGCACCGCGACGACGCTGAGCGCTGAGGAGAGGGATGGGAAAATAGAAACACGTCGCCCGGGGCAAACGTCTATTTGAAGTGTCGTCAACATTATCCACTGCGATTTTTAACACGATGGTACCACAGGACACAGGACACGGTCTGATTTGATCCAGAGGCGAAAGGTCCGGGAGCACAACCGAATAGCAGAGCCAGGCGTGCTCAGACCAGAAACCTGCAGGAACCCGCCCTAGCCGAGTCTCACCTCGCGCCTCGCACTAGCTAGCACTGTCACCTCGACAGCCCGGCATCCTCGTCCGTGGCTGGGCTGCCGTTCTCCTTCCCTGCGTAGCTTTCCCATATCGACTCGGATATGGGCATGCCTGCCGTCCGCAGCGCGAGCAACCGTGGCTCGGGCTCGTGTCGACTCGTCGACGTGGAGCAGTCGAACGTGCCAGGGGCGGTGATGCTCCCCAGCTGCGTCTCCTTCGAGTGCCCCGTCTTCACGGTGAACGAGATGGTCTCGATGTCTGCCTCGTGCGAGCGCAGCGAGGGCGGGAAGGTGAACTGGTGGTCGAGGTGCGACTTCTGGAGCGCGGCGAGCACGATGATCGCGGTTGGGTACATCCCCTGCATGGGTAGATTATGTAGGGTCAGTTCGTCAGACGGATCGGATGGGAGGTACATAGGAGACGTACGGTGATCTGCTGCATGAACAGAGTAACGTAATAGAAGAAAGCTCCGCCGTTCAAGCTTGGGATGAGCACGATGACGTTCAGGAGCTGCCAAGGCACGGTACGGTTAGTGAGCGCACTACGAGTCCAGCAGCGAGGGCAGACGAGCCGCATACCATGAAGATGGTATATATAACACCAAAGTCCACCAGGAGCAAAAGCACGTCGTGCACAGCAACCCCCGTGCTGCCCAAGTGTCGCTTGAGGTCTCTTCGTTGCAGCCTGTCGAAAGCCCGACGGCGGGACGTCGCACAGTCAGCTGCACGCTCACGCGCACTACGGAATGTGAGATGGTAGACGTACCACGCCTTGTACGAAATAATCGCCGTCGCCCACACGTTCACCGCTGCACTCCACGAGAACGCGAGCGCGTTCACGACCGTGTTATGCTCCACGAGGACCTCTACGGGCGCGGGCACGTTCTGGTAATAGAACCCGACAAACATCACGCTCCATGTCGTGAAGACGGCTGGACGTCGAGCGCGCGACATGAGTGGCGATAATAATCACAGCGGTGGAATAAAAACACTAGCACGAGTTGGGGGCGACTCACCGACTGACCCAACCACCCAAAACAACCCTATGGCGCTCATCAGTGGGCGAGAGCCCCACACCACGCACACCCTCCAACAGACTACAGCGTCGCCCAGGATGATCTTCATTGCGCACGAAATGAGCACAGGCACACAAGACGCGCCGGCCAACGAGAGGGACGTACGCATATCACGCTCGTGATTCCTTGCAAGACCAGCAATGGCGGACTGGAAACTCCGAATGGTGGAACCGCGACGGGCAGACCGGTGAGGGTGAGCGTGCGGAGGTCGTTCCAGAGGAGACGAATGTCGATTGCCCAGTCCAGCGTCGAGAGCGCGTACATCGCGAGCGTGACGGCGAGCATGATCAATCGTGGCCGCGACCTTCGGAGTCCGCGTTGGCTGTCATCGTTGTTAACGTTCGCGGTCGCGTGAGCTCAGCTCGCGCGCGGGGTGCGCCCTCTGGAACAAATGGGGTGCGCACCAGACGATGTACGTCGAGATGATAATCAGTACTGTGAATACCGCTTGAAGGGGAGAGTTGACGCCATTCGCGTCAGAAATCCTTGACTTGAGCAAAGGGGAAGAAGTGCGTACCGAATAGCGCAGTCTCCACTACGACGGGGAACACCCGGTCGTGCGCCAGCATGGTCAACTGTCCCCTCAAGTCCTCCACGCTCGCTGCGCTCAGTCCACCCGCCGCTGTTGCTGTTGCCATAACGAGCGGTTTGATGGCAAGAAAACCAAGGCGCGAGCGAGCAGGGAGCGAGAGAGATGGGGGGGGGGGAGGAGGGACGGAGCACGACGCTAAGTACGAGGGGTGCTCAATTCTTTACTTAGCCCCATTGCCCCTGCCCGTGTTTCGAGGCCCATTGTCATTGATGGATGGACGCGACATGACAAGCTCATAGCCGAGTATCCGTTTATGGAAAAGAGCGATTTCGGCGCTCCCGCTCATTTCCTTGCAACGATTCTACAGCCTCTCAACGCCACCGAGAAATACGATTTTCGATTACGTTTTAGAGGACAAGATTGCACATCGTCTCCTATCGTCTCACACACTTTCCCAGAGAGCTTCGATAAGGGAAGGAGCCCATGAGGGCCGCTCAAATATTCAGACCTCCAGCCTCGGGACCTGGCCACCGGAACACGGAGCTCAGATCGGGTATTGACGGGAGGTGACATACTAGCCGGCGCTGCAGGGCCACCCGCATATGGCTACAGTACCAGCCGTCCACAAACCTAGGCCGTCCCTTCCTTCCACTCAAACACATCTACAGTGTTATTTACGCATCCCAAAAATACGATTTTGGAGGATGTTGAAGAAGAGGGCACTGCGCACCATTCAATGCCACTGGCATCCTATCTCGCTAGAGAGATGCCAGTTGTACTACTGGATTTCTGGAAGGCATTCGGTGCCGTGGACGTCGGCTAGCTTCGCGTACTGAACTAGCCTTCCGTCTCCATGGTCTCCACAACAGCGTCATCTGTCCTCTATCTGAGTCTCTGGGCCCGTCAGGTGGCTAGCGTTATGAATGACTTATCTGAGCACTCCCATGGGAATGCGGACCTGAGAGCGAGATCAGGCGGTCGTTGGCGCACGCCAACTGTCCACTCCCGCAACGCCTCCTCCAACGCGTAGCCAGTCGCCTTGTAGCTGAGATCCTCAAGCGAGGATCAAGCGATAAAACGAGCCTTCCTGGAGCCGATAAGAGGTGAATTCGAATTCTGGTGTTGGGGTCCACTGGGAAGGACATCGGGGAGAGGGGACTTGGAAAGATATCTTCTGTCGACCGAACGGACCTAATTGTCCAGGTGGAGGCTTCGGGGTGGGTGTTGTTACAGGAAATACATAAGATGATAGGAGGTAAGTAGAAGGAAGCTAGAGGTAAACACCTTGCAGAGACAGACGCCGACCACCAAGACTCCGCTGACAAATCAGGCCACCCTCAGTGTCGACTGCATACATCCACTTGCAAGCCTCATCGTACATGCTTGCGTATACTCCCAACACTGCAAACTATAACATGCGACAAATTACAAGCAAGAATCTGTGAAGCTTAGGTGAGTCAGCATGTAGCTTTTCCCGGTGCATGGGACGGCTTTTGCCGATATACAGTGGTCGCGCTGACCGTATACCGTATACTTAAGTAATCCTATCTCATTTCTGCAGGTCATAAGCCGCACACAGGTCACTGACCGGCATGCAGTGCACACATCTGAGGAACAGACTAAATGAGAATGAGAAATTCAAAAATTCACTCCACAGCTCCAGACGTACGTGACTACAGCATACGCCAGTCAAGACTTTCGACGACTCTCCTACCATCACGTTCTTAGTACACGTTTTGTCCCGAATAGCTAGGTGAGATCCTCTTTTCCTGCAACGACACCTCCGACTCCATAGTCACTAAACCTTCGTCCGACGCCGCAGCTCGAAGAAAGTGCTGATCAAGCGAAATATCCTTCGCCGACACTCTGCCAGATAATGGCTTAGCGACAAGCGCAGCATGATTGGGGTTGAGTACTTACTGTTGATGCCTGTAGGTTCCGGCTCGATGATGTGAACCTCGCTTTGGTCGTCTATGGAGTCTCGCCACCTATTATCGTTCTCGCAGTCGACTTCTCTGTGCCGACCATCCAGTTCCCTATCTTGGCCAACCCTGAATGCCCTACACACCGGATATACGCTCAAAGTTAGTTCATATGGTATTGGAACAGTCGTCGTGAGTTACTTGCCTCCTGATCGCTCGAGAAAACCATTGGAGTCCTGGTTGCTTTACTGTGAGTAAATAAGTTGCTTCATCTCGATCGCGATCACTCACTTCCCGGCCTCCCTGCCTCTTTTTCCTCCCGGTCTCTCGTAAATACTGGATAGTTGTTCTCGTCGAATATCGTCGAGACAGAGATCGCTTCGTCATCGAATGAATTGTCGCCCACCACCGCTTCTCGCCGTGCATGCGACTCCTTAGCAAGGCTAACCCAACACAGTCAGTCAGCCACAGGTCATACCAGAAGCATTATATGCGTACTGAATGAGGGCATTGTATTGCCGCAGGAACTCCACAGGGTCCGGCAAGTCTTTCTGATCGAAGCTCTCGGATAGGTCCACTGAAACCGTCACGATAGGCAGGTCTTCGGGCACCTTCGATACATTGGCTAACCCGTCTTCCTCGGAGTCATAATCTTGCACCGTCCCTTCTCGCGTTCTCCTGGCGAAAGTGGCCACGGTCTGGTCCATGATCATGAAGCGATCCATCCTCGCCTCCTCGCCTGCCCCCAACCGGGTGAGCCGAGGGGAGTCCAAGCCCGGAAACTCCCAACTCCCAACTCGGATCAGGATATCGGCGGTCGCCCAGTGGTAGCAGTTGGAGAGCGGAAAGCACGTCTTCGGGAGGATGGCAGGGCGGTTGTCCGGGTGCGCGGTGGTTGGGAATATGGGGATGCACATGTCGGCAGTGAAGCCGTTCTCGGGGTCTTCTGCGCGAAGCCCGGAGCCGACGATGTATGCCTTGAAGACCGTAGGTATACCTGGCAGAGCGTGTCTGGGAACCTGAGGTGCGTAGTCAGAGCTGTGAATATCAACCACCGAATGGCCACGGGAGAACTCACCTCGTAGAGGTACAGCAGACATTTTGCGGGCTTGATGGTTCGCGCGGCTGCCTGGGCCAGTGCATCCAGCTTGTCGATGCTCGCTTGTATGTCGAGCTGGGCGGCGACGTATGTGTGAGGCAAGGGGCAGAATAGCGTGTCCTCCATGGTGGTTGAAATGAGAGGCGTGTAGATGATGGAGGTTCAGCAAAGTACGTTCCTTTTGTACTCCGGCGCCTCTATATGCCACTGACTCTAGTACACAGCAGCAACAAAGCATGCCCTACAAATAATGAGCCGTTGGCTGGCAACACCGTAGGCGAGTCCCTTTGTTTTCGCTGAATCATTTTTCAACTATTCGTTTGATACTTGTTCCGCCCGCCCTTCTGGCCTTTGTAGTGGCGCTCGAAGTTGGACGACAGTAGCACTCAATCACACATTTCTTGGTCCCAACCATCCTTTCATTCGGTCCTCAATAGCTATTCGACCCTGTGCCCATAATCAGGCCCTTATACTCTTATCCCACTATTCCCGGGCCCTGGCCATTCCCGTTAATCTTGGGCTCCAGCAACTTGAACACCCTGCGCAGCATGTCCGCCGTGTCTGCACCATTTCTATGCCACTCTCTATCACAATCAAGCTCATGGCCCCATGCAATCTCCAGTAGCTCCTCCGGACCCCGCTCGCTTTGACGTTCGCAACCTGTTTTTGCGCAAGGTCGCATTGAACACGTTCTTACGCTTGTCCGATTCAAGGCAGTGGAAGCCTTTGTCCACCACACTGCGAGCAAGGCTTCCAAAGAATCCTGTCCATCGAGATCAATGCTGGTGATTTCGAGCAAGTGCCCTCCCGTCTATTCCTCACAGCGCAGCGGCGGATGGGGCACTTTGCACTCGGTGCTCCTGGAGAGTATTTAGGGTGGAACTACATCGGTCCTATTCTTATTTCAGAGCTTCACGGTCCCTTTAACACATGAAGGGTGACCAACGACCAGCTATGTTCGCTGAAGCGAAGTTGCTCAGGTGGGTTGGAGCCAAAAGCAAGTTTTCAAGTTCAAGTGTCGAACCAATGAAACCCATTGTCATGGCATCCTCCCCTACCACCACTGACCCTGGAGGATATATGCGGCGCCCATCGTCCCTTGGCGATTTGGGGTTACAAGGATCAACGGACTTGTCATGCGGCCGTCGAATCCCTTGGCTTTAATTTCCGCCCACTTAACGCATAAGTGGTGAAATTGTTATCACGCTCGGGCGCCGCTGCACGCTGTTTGCGGATTCGATGACGTCTTCCCTCTGCAGCCCCGTCGAGCTTCAGTTCGCCGGATCGTAGTGATCAGCACGTTCTGGATCAGGCGGAGGAGTAAGTAGTACTGACAAATGGGTGCTGGCAGCGGCGATACCTGTGGCAGTGTTCGGAGGCGCCACCACCCTCGTTAACCCCGTTGTTCGACCTCAGGTTGTCAGGTTCAAGCGTCTGGACATATCAGCGACATTCAATCTTTGGTGGAAGTGGGAGGCTGTATAAAGAAGAGATGGAGAAAAACTGGCAAGACTTCGGCATGGAAGCGAATGTTTGCCAGTTCTATCCGTCGTGGCTGGGGGGCGGTGAAGTTCCTAGTTTCGAGGTACGCGTATCTTGCTGACGCAACAACAAGTCTAATTTTAATATGGGGTTCTAGACACGCCGCAGACCTAGACGACCCCAGGTGGGGACAGTACGTCGAGGGGATGCTTATGTGTGGCACACTAGCAAAAGGGATTCTCAAAAGGACGACACATGCGGCAAGTATAGTTCCCAATTCGCACAATTCGGACTTCGAGACCGTCCCAGGCTTCAAACTCGGAGCTAGGTTCTGTCGGATAACCTGGAGTGGCGTTGGATGACCACCATGCCCTGAGCTTGTCAGGTATCAGTTGAAGGGCAACAGCGTCAAAAGCCCCTATCTGCTGAGGGAGGGGAAGGTACCGTGATCGTACTGAGTTACGAAGGGCATTGGGGGTGGTAAGTTTGGTTCGGGCAAGCGTGGTTGGCAGTGTCGACGCTGACACAAAGGATCGGAGAACTTTGAGTATGATGCTACTAATAGTATCGCGGAGAACCGATGGCCATAAGCGGCCTGGTGCGCGAGGACGGCAGAGCGGAATTGCGAAAGGTGCGGGCGACTCGTGTACGTCTCAGGGACACATCATGCTGAGCGGGGGAAGGACTCGAATAACGCCATGAGTGAGTTCGAAAGCTGCGGAGAACGACGATCGAGGAGGAATTAACGTATTGATGGACGTCGGCGTTGCGGGGGCGAAGATGGGGGAGTGGCTCGGCGGTGAAGTGGGCGGGATGAAGATCTTCGAAGGCGGGGGCATTTGCCTCTGTCTGTTGGTGGGTCCGGAACAGACCGTCTTCTGAGAGCAAGAATGGACCAAGGACTGGGTCCGAACTGAGTCTGTGAGGAAGAAGCTCCGGGTCTCCGTCGCATGACAGATGGATGTTGAACGAAGTCGCAGCCACCCCGCCATTGACCCCAGGGCATCCGCGGAGCAACCGGGAGGCGAGCCTCAAGGAGTCGCCGCAGCTACGCCGCAGATAGGGAATATAGCATACGAGCACTGCCGCTGGAAGAGGGTTTGCCGGCTTGCACTGGCACACTGCGGGGAACGAGGAGGAAGCGATGAGGCGTTGATTATGGGCGCCTGGGGTCAGGTACAGCCCATTCCCAAAAAGGGTGGCGACGGAGGGCACGCGAAACTGGACGGGCGGCTTCCCATCTGCCACTTCGTCTCCAAAGCCCAATGACCCCATCCGCTTCTCTCCCTTGTATTCGACCCCCGCCCCCGCCCTCCTTCCCCCATCCTCTCGTCTGAACCGCTCCGCTTCACTGGGTCTGGCAACCGTGCGCCGAGCCGAGCTGGCCACCTGACTTGCGTCCATGAGTACCGCTTCCTCCTCCGCGTTCTCTCTCTGGGCGACCCTCTCTGTCCTTGTCTGTATTCCCGCTTCCTTATTGGTATATGCGCTCCCTAACCCGTCTCTTTCCACCCTCCTCAGTTCCTCATCTTCCTGGTACATCACCTGTGGTGCTACGACCGGTTCCAATGTCTCCGCTGGTCCGCTGGCCGCCAGCCAGGCGCATTCAAGCGCGTAATGACCGTACGTTTACCTATCTAGTTGTCATTCCGAGGGCGCGTGGGGCTTAATCGTCGGGACACCCAGTACTCGTATCTCGGAGCGGTACCGCTGTTAATGGTGTACAGTATAGGAATGACAGTGATCAAGGTTAAAGAAGGTCCGTAACACTTTCTCATGTGCCTCTCACGCCCTCACTCGGAGCCATCATTGCAGGTTACATCATGTTGGATGGTATAAGTGAGTCCCACCATGCTACATAATTCACCCAAAGTCTACAACGCATTAATTCACGATAGTCGTCACGACGCCAATCAACTCGTACACCCCGGCCAACCGGAGTTGGGTTCTGCCTCTGCAGTTTGTCTTCAGTTTTGGTTGGGCACTCGAGATGTGAGTCGTCCTTCATCTACGCATGTTCCCTCTTAGACCCTGCTGTCTCTTGATTTTTGACCGCTGTGATCTCATCACCTTCCCCGTTACCTGCCTTTCCCCGCCTTGTATGCGTGTCGTGTTCGCGTTCTGCACCCGGGTCATCATACTGTAAGCTGTTGGCACTGGAACTCGCCCTGCCACAGTGAACACAGATAACGTGCATTCAGTTCGGGAAGTGAGACGCTGTCATCTTGACGCCTTCGCAGGCCCACGATGAGACCGCCATGACGATCTACACATGCAGGGCCGCATACAATGGGTTCGTCCTGCCCATTGTCATCGCTGCTACCTCCCGTGTGCGGTTGTGGACGTGGACGTGCGGACTGGGGGCGCGGGAAGTCGCCGACCACATATGGTTTGGTCTCCACTGTTACGTGGAGCGTGGGGTAGCATGTCGCCCCGCCCACAAGTTACAATTCGGCATGCGCGCCTTTCCCTGAAGTATTTCGGGAGGGACGGGCTGGCCGGTCACCGTCGCCCTGTGCTTGCGCGTCGCGCATCGGTACTGAAGGACGTCCGATTTTCGTTCGATGACCCTGTGTGCGCCTTGAGAGATCGGGCTTAAGGTCCCTGCACGTATAGCTGTACATCATGTACGGCACACATGCTGATCTGCGCCGCGCATAATCATGTGTGTGGCGCATACGGCCCTGCATCTCCCTTCCTAGTACCATTCGGGGGCCCGAATTTACTCAGACGCAGAATCGGAAACTGCGCGCCGTCGTCGGGTACGGCGTTTCCTGGGTGTGGATGAAAAATGCTGTGTGGGAAAAGTGCCTTTCTTGTGCTTCGTGGGCGGTGGATGGGTGCAGTTCGCCTGTCGCTGAGCCGCTGGAGGCGGGAACGCACCTCACGCCGAACGTAGTTCTCGCATTCATAGATCTTTCTCCGTATCAGAGTCATGATTGGTGAACCCGCTGCTCACAAACATCTTGTTATATTCTGTAGGGTTACTCATCTAGAGGAGCTGGCATTTTGGCTGTATCTGTTACATCAGAATCCGGAAAAGGAGGCGTGGTTCTCGAGTTGGGAGTACCGGCTATGGTATATTGGTACGTTTGGATCACTCCACGTCTCCTGTGATACTGCCTTACTAACTAGCCGTCCGTGACGGAACAGGGAGCGTGGCCGCAATCATTGGTATGCCGCTAACTGCCTTGATCACAAGGAAAGACTTGCAAACGGTCAGACTTCCGTTGAGCATAGCAGCGGTGTAGAGAAACTGAACAACTTTGTTGACAGTGTGACGCATATATCTTCCTTGTCGGTTCGGCGGGCTCCACATTAACCACTCTCGCGTTCCTCCATGTGTTGTGGCGCTTCCCAAAGTTCATTAGGCACGTGAAGACCGAGGGGGCGGATCCCGCAGTCGTAGTCCGACTAGCAACGTTCTATCAACTCAATGTAAGTGTTGTGACTAGCCTGTTGCAACATACATAAAATCGTCGCTAACAACACTTCTATGAACAGCAAGTCCGAGTGGTTTTTCGATTCCTATTCACTACTCCACTTCTCATCGTTGCCCTGGACGGGATCATTGGCACAGAGCACCCTGTCAATAGAAACCTGTATGCGCATTCCTTCTTCTCTGATGTCGATATCAAGCTCATGGGCATGCCTTACAGATTCGTTACAGACTTCCTACAGATCCTTGCGGGAATCGGGTGCTTCGTCTCATCCATGTTCACGCTCCTCATCTTCTTCCCGCGCTCGATCACCCGCGAGTCTGGATACAAGCCGAAGATCTCTAGCACAGCCCCAAACTCACCCAAAAGCCCGGATGCGACTCCCCCTTCCCGCCCGGAACCGTTCCCATACGATATGGCTGCGAACATCCATATGCAGCACATTCCTACACATACGATGGGTTACGCGATACCCGGGGCGATAGGCATGAGTGCGACGGGCGGTACGAGGTACTCCATTGCGGGGTACACGACGGGATACATGGAGAGCGCATATACGCACAGTGTGTACTCACCTCGAGAGTCGCTGCCCGACTCACCGCAGTATGTACCATGTGCGCCGTCGTCCGGAGAAGACGGTGCGGACATGCAGAGACGAGGTTCCAGGATGTCGCGATCATCACGGAAGCTGGCAAGTAGGCGAGCGAGCGCATACAGCGGGCGCCCGATGGACGCGCACCCCGAGGGCCAGTCGGACGGGGAGGAGTACGAGGGGGATGACGAGCGGAGAAAGGACAAGGATACGGAGAGGACGAAGGTGATGGTAAGGGAAGATGAGGAGAGTGTTCCGCCATATTCATGTTCTCACCCACCCTTGCAACCACACACACGGCCGCGTGGCCAACCTGATCAGCAGACGCAGACGCAAGCAGCACTCCTTCACCGACAACCGTTCCTCCGTTCTGATTCGAGTATGCCCATACCGTCTTCGCCCCCTCCTGCGACTGCCCAGGACTCCAGCTTCTCGCCACCATCGCCTTCTTCTCCAGCGCCAGCGTACCCGCCGAACATCCACGCGACTCCCACAACCTCGCCACATTCTCCACCATCGCCAACCTCGAAAGCCAAACGTCATACGTGGGACTGGGAAGAGCGGCGGCTGACCTCCCTACAAAGTCACGGTCGCCGAGGCAGCCTACACCTTATCGCGAACGGGCCCGGGGCCACGGCAGTGAACCTCGGACCGGGGGGTACAGGCGTGGGCCTGGGACTCGGTGTGAACCTAAACCTGAACTTGACCACAGGAGGTGGGGGCGGAAGCAGTGGAGGGAACAGGAATGGGAGGAGGAGGTCGGCCTTGCATCCATACGTGAGTCCAGGGCTTTATATGGCGGCGTTGCGCTGGGATTGACGCGTGTGTGATGTTTTTTTTTTGCATATCCAGGTCGTCAACTTCACATCGCCAATCGGTGAGTGGCACGCGTGCTGTCCGGTCCCATGTGTTTCCTTCGCTCGCGCTCTGGCGTGTTTCTCTCTCCGTTTCCCCGTTCTCCGGTGCGCATGCGGCTAACGCGGGTGTTACGTGTTGCAGACTTAGTTGATCTCCCGCCAGCGCGCGACGAGCTGCCGCGCGCGATCTGATCTCGCTGCTGCGGTACGCGATGGTGTTCGGGGCCCATGTGCAGCAGGCCTTCGGCGGCAACGGAGCACATGGCGAGGAACCGCTTGGGGATGTCTTCGGAGGCACCGCCACCGCCTCCGTTCGCTGGTCGACCCTTTCTGGTTCCTGCGCTCCCAGCACCGCATCTCTGCCACCTTCCTCCAGCCTGGTCGCTCGACGACGATGCTCGATCGCCACACACTCAGTCAGCACTAAGTATACTTTGCACCGACGCTCTCTGCCCCTGCTTGCGCTTCTCCAACGACACCTGTTGTCGCACATCGCCCCTTCGTCGCGTCGCATTATTTGTTCACCCGCAATCCTAGAACCATGTTCGCATCTGTATTCGTTGCTCTCCTTATGCTCTTTCAATTCTGCCCCTGTTCCTGACCATGCCATGCCACCCATACCCATCGCCATCCCCTGTATTTATTCGTTCGCATCGCCATTTTGTATCAGCTTCGCCCCTTGCGCACCTCGTTCATCTGCTCATCTAACCAAACAACCCCTCCCCCCCTTCCCTGACCGCTCTCTACCCGTGCCCTTTGTGTACGAAAAGGCTTGCCGACGCTGTTCGGGCCGCCAAGACTTTCGATCACACCAATCCCAACCGCATCTTTCACGACATTGACGACGCAATATGACACACATCTCCGCGCTTTTGGCTTCTCGACTCCGATGGTTGCCACCACCTCCCCTCCCGGTCGCTCTCCGCCTTTTCGAATCCATGATTCTCCCCTGGCGTCCGGCCTTATTCCCCGTTTTCGACCCCCATCCCCCCTCCCTCTGATCACACTATAGATGCTCTGGCGCCTTGCATTTCGCGGCTGCGGGCGTAGGTTATTTTGTTATGTATGCGGGATCGGCGGCATATCTACCTCGTACCATCTATCATCTTGCTTCAGTTGCGTGTACAGTTTTCGTGTTTTTTTGTTGTAAGATAGAGTTCAGGCTAATGCACTGTATTGTACGACTTCACCCGCTCCAGCGAGCTCAAGACGCGACGGCACACATCAGTACGACGGTGGCGTGGGTACACCCATATGGCCACACGGTAGGGCTTTCGAAGGTGGCTTGGGAGACGTGCTTGAGGTACGTGCTCCTTGGATGGATGTTCTTGGGCGCATGACGGTCGCTGAACATGCTGTGATGATGGACGTAGGAAATTGGACGCGTTAAGATGCGCCACCAGCCACCTTGGCTTCGAAGGCGATGGTATACCGCCCTGACAAGATATCTTAGATGGGTTTTGTGTACGCGCGTGGGTAAGACCTTGCATTACTTCTTCCGCACCAAATCTCCCGACCTTAAAATTTGTACCTCATAGCGTTGATTGTGACGTGACGTCTGTCTGTCTTCCCAGCCTACTTCGAAAGATTAGGAGCCGGGACACAGGTTGGTGCTATATATCGACGGAAGGTGTTACTTCGCTGGAAGACAGAGGAGCCGCGCCCTACCCACTCTTGTTGTATCCATGTACCGCATACAACATGCCACGACCTCGCCCATCGCGGATAATAGTCGATTCTTCGCCTGGGAGCCAGGGGCCCTTCATCGTCGAGAGTCACGGCGGTCTCAGCCACGTCCCTTCTGGGTTGATGTCTATTGACCAGAGGATGGGGAGCATCGATAAAGATGTCAGCTCTCGCGCCAATGACCATGCCGACGCCCGTTTTAGGGCAAAGACGAGGAGGTACGGTTCTGCGCCAGGTATGCACGGCCTTCCCGACTTCCAGCCCGCCTTTCTGTGTTCAACGCTTTGGCAGCTTTTGCTGGGTTGTTCCCACAGCGGCAGACCTTCCTAGCGCCGAAGAGGAACGAGCTAGAGAGGATCAAGGAGTTCTTTCGCACTATCACGCACGCTGCTCTGGACTCGCTCCCGGAAATATACAACGTTCTCCAGAGCATAGGACAGGCCCACCCTTTCGTAGCCGGTACGCGAGCTGGTTGACGTGCCTCGCTTGAAACCAGCAACTTACCTCTCACGGACAGGCGCATTGGTTGTCTTCGAGACCGTGATGCGTCTGGTCAAGTACAAGAGGAGGAACGACGCGATGGCGGACGCTTTGATTATGGATATGGTCGAGACGATTAAGTCTCTTACCGTGTGCGTTTTAATAGTCCCTGCCTGCATCTACCGCACAAATATTTATTGCTGGGTTCGTTGTAGACTGAAGTATCTCCCGCCACCGGATGCCGGAGAGGTCGTCTCGCGGACAAAGCTCGGTCGTGTGGTAGAGCTCGTGAACGCCATCCACGAGACAAACAAAGCGTGCGGGAACGCGTGCGACACGTACTACAAGCTGAAGGGCCTGGACTGCAGAAAGCAGCCCAGCAAATGGTTGGAGGAGTTTGATGCCTACCGGAATCGGCTGACATCGCTTCGCGAGCACTTTCACCTTGCCCTGACGATCCACTTCGGGCTGGAATTGACGACGCGGGGCGACCTTCAACTCCAGGAGAATACACATCTTCTGAAAGGCCTGTGCGAGAAGTAAGTTTCCTTCTTTTCCGCTTAGCTCTGGCTAATGCGGCGTAGAGTAGATGCCCTCCCCAGTACTCGGAGGCAAACCTCGATAGAATCTGGCGTTCTTCCCCCACCTATCATTGCAATGGCCGAATTTGCACGAATTGGGGCTAGCGCGGAGGGAGGTGCTGTCGAGTACGACGACTCAGACCCCTCATCCCACATCGAGCAAAACCACTGTTCTTTTGAGGGCCGATATACGCTGCTGAGGAGGTACACGGACGACGAAGGACTGACAAAGACTCTCCTTCGCTTCGAGATTTCAGGCGATTCTTCACACAAGATACAGGACAAGGTCCGTTATTCACAGTTTGGATTAGATGCACGGATAGCTATTGATACGTCCATCATTGTTTCAGGATATAAGGGACGTATGGCGGGAAATGGTATGTCTGCTCATTCGAAGCCGCCTTCGTCTACTTCATCAGTGCACTAGGGTTGGAAAGGGAATGTGAAAGCGAGACACTTTGTCTTCGCTCTAAGAGACCATTTCCGCGACAAGATAGCCCAGCCGAAGTGGTCCCGCGTCCTCAGCGGATCCTCTTTAGACAGCTCCCACTCATCTCCGACCGACAAAGTTGACCGATATGAGTGGGCCCTGGAGCACTGAAACGTTTCGCATCTACAACCAATCATGGAAGCCTTTGACGACGACGCCTCGGGTTTCGTCACGCTCACTGAAGTGGAAAATATGTATGCATGTTTTCCCTCAGGCTGGAGGTATATATTGCTCCAATGGACAACGTGAGCTTTCGCTAACATGTTTCTGTTCTTCAGCCTTCTCAAGTGATTGGCGTATTGGGCTGCAGGTACATTATTTCGCCATATCTAGACGTCTAAATCATCTTACTATTGCCATCACCAGGGTGGCAAACAGCAATGTCGTCTTACGCATCCAGGATAGACGACATCCTCTCTGAGATGTTCAATCTCAAGTCGCAAGTGCTTCTGTGCAACAGAACCTGCATAGAGGAGTATCTTGTCGGTGTATGGCCCCCGATCACGGAACTAACGTCGTCTTTTCGCCGTCGTGATGATGAGTTGCTGTCCGAGAAGTTTGACCACTATACAGACGAAGAACTATCTCGCCTGAGGAATAATCTATCCAATACCGTGTCGACCTTGACAACCTGGAAGGCGTAACGGGAGGTGGGAGGATCGAGAAGGTCTGTCGTTCACTCCCATCGTTTGTCTCGCAAGATCTTAAATTGCTATTCAGAGCGCTTTTCCACTGCTCTACTTGCTTTTGGGGCGCGATTGTAACATCATGAAACTTTGCCTCTCCGACATCATACACATGAGCGAGCTTTACGACTCGAGGAAGGCCATATGCTCGGTTGTGGCTGCTATTGATGTCAGATGCGAAGGCCTCATCGGCGAGTCTTTTCGCTCACCGCAAGGACGATCACGAACTAATGGAAATGCATAATGCCTAAATCTTTTCAGACAGCAAAAGCTAGACCCCGAGCAGCAGCTGAAAATCTTCGCGTGCCAGCTAGTATGGAGCATTCCTACACGGCTACGCTCTTGGGATCTGCATTTACCTTTATGTTTCTTTTTCCCAGTTCGACAACCGCCATCATCGAGGATCCTTTTGGTCCATCGACAACCTACGCCTTCGGACGTTCGGCGAACTGCTCAACCGTCAACACGAAGTTGAGGCCCGTCCTAAGGAGAAGCCGATCGTGACCTTGACCTATCCGACTTCGAATATAGATTATTGGTTTTCCTATCCTTTCGATGAACCCGAACCGGCTGTGAACGCCGACGGAGCATCTCCCAACGCTGAGGCACTGGAAGCACTGTAAGATTTTTTTTTGCTCATACTCAATCTTGCCTCATGACAACGTGGTTTTGCAGCTTGGGCCGTTCGTCTGGATTCATCACCAGGACTGACGGTCAATCCTACTCTCACGCAATATCCACTTATCCGATGACCACCAGTCTGTCCACGCGTCTGGCGAGTCTGCAAGAGGAATCCCATGGACGTTCAGCGGCGAAATTCGCGAATGCATTCACGAATATCCCTCTGACACCGACTATCCCTACTCCTTTCGGATAACATACGGTTCCCATCACCCGCCACAGATACTGCACGGACAACTCGGCGATGAAGGATGCACACTGTTGGGGGTGTGGGGCTTTCCTGGTAAGGATGAGGAGTCCTTCCGGTTCTACTTCAAGAAAACAGACCCTTCAATCATGCGCTTCCGACCTTCCCCGGCTGACTTCGCACGCAACCGGTCTCGTGCGCGGTGGCACTTTGCCATCGATGCAACTGTGGGTGCAATACGCCAGACTCTATTTTCGTCGACATACCTGCGCGAGAGGCAGGCCATTCGGAGACGCTATATCGCACTCCTCTCGCATATCGAATCCGGAGCCAAGCTTACTCCGGAGGAGAGAGATGACATGTCCAATTGTTTCAGGCGCACGACCCCTTCCGAAGCTCGTTTCAGCAGCATGGTATACGACATGCAAAGGCGGAGCAAGGTCATTCACTAGTGCGTTAGATTTATCTTGACTCCCCTGACGTAGATTCACTCACAATCTTTTGCAGCGGCGTCGAATGTATGAACTGCAAACTCCACAACACGCAGTTCGTCGGGGCTCGCCTGGTGTGTTTGACGTGTACTGCGGCCAGGCACATCTCGACCTCTGCGAGAAGCCGGAATGCGCGGGCGCTACCCTCAGGCCGCAGCTCGACCACCACTTTCACGCGCATCACCCTCAACACGATATGCTCAAGCTTCGGCGGTCGGTGGACGTTCATCGGGAGTTTGGGAAGGTCTCTTTCGTGACGCGCAGACCGCGCTGGCGCACGGCCGCAACATCCTGTCGGATGCCGCCCCTCCGCAGGACCACATCTCTCCCACAGACAAGCTATTCCAAGCAGTCGTCTCCCCTGCCCCGTTTGCCATGGGTGGGCGTTCGTCTCGTGTGGCGATAACGGAGTCAGCATGCGTCAAGTGCGAGATGGTCATCTCCCAACCGTGATGGTACTGCGTGGACTGCAAAGGTGCGATCCGGCCTCCGTAGCGATGCTGACCTTCGGTGCTGATATGAGTGCTGCCGTGTATAGGCGAAGTGTTCGTCTGTACCTTTTGCGACCACAAATACGGTGGCGTTCAAGTCGACGGGTCAGAGCACAGGGCAGACCACAGCTTGGTCATGTGCCAACGACCCTCATCGAGGGAAGTTCATCTCCGCTCCGGAAGAAGCGAGCAGACCCTGGGTACGGACCGCCGCATCAAGACCCTGGAGAAGAAATTGGAGAGTTTGAAGAGGAAGGTGGATCGTCTTTCGGGGCTCCTCCTGGATCTGTTTGATCGCCTCGAGGGCATGATGCGTGCTCCAGTCGTTTCTCGTTCTGGACCCGCGTTGAGCTGATATTGACATCGGTTAGATGAATGGTCATTGAATTGTTCTGCTACTGTATTTTTCCTCCGTATCCGTTTCATTAATACTAGACGTTGGTCCTACCAAGTAGCAAATAATAAATTCAATACTACTCTGCCACCCGCGGTGTCTTCAACTTGATGTTGAAGGTTTCGATATCTCGAGTCCTGTTATTACTGTACCGGTTTTGAAAAATCCAACACCAATTGGACTGTATCTCACGCGTTGTTGCCCCGAATCACGCGTTGTTGCCCCGAATCGTGCGTTTTTGGGCTCGTTGGATAGGTGCTTCTGAGGTCGCTCCTAGGTCCAACTTTTCATAAAATTCATGGGCGGAAAGGAAGGCGAGCGGGGAGACATGAATTGTGCCTGGATTTTGCATACAGTGGATGGGTGTTGAAAAATCAGTCACGCCCGGGTCACACCGGCACGAGTGATGGTCGCCTGGGTCCTCAGACCTCAGATCTTCCAAGCGCCATTGAAACCATCACTGCAGTCACGCCGGAAGGTGGCTGATTTTGTACAATTGCAGCCTGTACCCTCACGTCCACCAAGCGAAAAATCGGGCTGGTTCTATAGCGAATACAACTAGTTAAACTTAATGTCAGAAAAAATTGTGAGTGTCTGGGCTCCCATTCTGTTACGATTGCCGCCCCTACGGCGTCAAACTTTCCTTTTTTTAGCCATTTCCCCTTTTGGACTCCCCATACTACCACCGACGAATAAGCGCTCTACATCTTAGTAACGACCTTGATGACTGTACGAATCCTCATGATTACGAATTGACCGCTGACTCAGGTGTTTACCAATCACAGCCATTAACGACCGGTTAGGCTGACTTGCCCTGAGCATTCACTTACTAACCATCTTACGAATCAGTCGCACACGGTGTTGACCTGTCCGACACTTACGAATACTCTACACTGACGTGCTCATTGCGCTCACTTGTAGATAACATGATCACGACCTCTGTACGACCCCTTCACGTATAAATAGAA